>WMED01018971.1:0-12555 GCA_019650415.1 Pipa parva | reverse complement strand
TCTCACTTGATATACATTGTATTTCTAGTGACAATAAATATCTATTCTATTCTAAATTCTCACCCACATTCACGTTTACAACTTTACCTATACCTAATACTAACTTTTCCATTTACTAGACTGTGGTAACTATATAAAAATACTGCTTGAATTGGTGTTAGCTTTAGTCTGTCTGGATATTGTCTCCAAATGTGTGTGTAACAATTCAGTTGTTTTTACTTGTCAATATTCTGTTTCATAAAGACTTGTAGATAAACACACTCCTAATGCCATCTGATGCTTTATTAATTTTGTGACTTTAGTTACACTTTGTCTCTGCTCTGTACCTTGTCTAATCCCCCACAATTCACAGTGCCTCTCTTGTTCCCATTTTCTCAACAGTCTCATTGACCACATCCCCAGTGTCTTTGTACTTCTCACAACTCTCCCTCCCCTATTCTCTGCTATTATCTCATTCTCTTTGTCTTCCAGAGTGAATGTGGGTATGACACTTGGGGGAAGGGAGATCATACATTATTCTAAGTCAGTAATGTGAAAATAAAAACCTATTGGAAAAGCAGGACAGGTTGTGGTTCATTTGTTGTAGAAGGTCCTTGTTTCTGTGTAGTTTAAAACAGCAACTGACTGCGCTTTACTGTGCCTCTGTGGAGCTCTGATTGCAGTCTGCTGTGAGAGCCAGCCGTCTGTGCTACTTTGTTGACTCACTGCCAAGTCTAGCTTATACAGTCTTCTAGTAGTTGCTACCAGCTGAGAGGGGGCAAAACCAATGAGCCATAGGGCATGCTTTTTATTAAAGCAGAGTCAAAGAAGGCACTGAAACTGCATCAGCTGCTGTCAATACGAGCAATTGCCAAAAACCCCAAGGCTACTACAGTTGCAGAACAACTGCCAAGCACTATAAATCTGAGATTTACTGTGACGTAAAGTTTCCTTAAGAGCTTAATTTCTGAAAGCTACTGTATTACTTCCCTCCCTCCCCCTTAAAGTGCTGTATTCTTAGGTGAAATCCACTTGAGGGAGCAAGCGTTAAGATATAAGTGTGATCTTGATGAATGAAACTAGCTGCGCCATGTGTGGGTTCTTGGCGGCCTGCCATGTCTTTGGGGATCATAGAAATTATTGATGACACAGAACACTTGTATGCATCTACTCTCCAGCTCTGCTGTAATGTGAAAAAAAAAAATGCAGTGGGATAGGGGGGAAATGTTTCTTTATTATTTTTCAGCAGACTGCTTGAGGTTATGTGGAGAACTTTCAGTGCTGCAGAGACAGGGTTCTTATGCGTATGCCATGCTCTATTATTTTCATATGTTGCTCAAGGTCATCATGAACATTAACACATAACCCATGCTATTTAAACCCCCAAAGTGTAAAAAAAACAAAAAACTTCTGTGTTGACTTTGTATTTAAGGCTGTTTGCAGGGGCGTTTCTAAGCCTAAAAACTCAGGGCTTGTTCCTAGGCTGGTCCTGTTTTGTATGTGTAGCTCTGGATGTCTCCCTGTTCATCCAAGATATTTTGAAACCCAGCAGCACTCCTGTTGTTCTACTTCTGTCAAAATATTTTCGCACAACCAATAGAATTAAGTCTTCCACTGCTTCGTTGTCTACATAACCAAGTGCTTTTAATGATTAAAAACTGATATTGGCTCAAACAATCTGTAGCATTCTGGGCCATTGGATAGATGAGCAATAGACATACAAGACTCGGAGCAATGGAAAGAAAAAAACCCTTATCAGAACGGCTTATGTTTCTGCTGAATAGATTCACAGTATACTCCTGGCCGGGCCTGAATTAAATTTCACAGGGAGGGTGAGAGGATAGCTTGTAGCAGATGAGATTAACCATTGAAAGTGTAAGGTATATGGAGGAAAATTGCCCAAGTTAACTCTGGTCATATTATTAATTATTAAAAATGTAGATTTCTTGGAAGAATGATAGCCACTACCCAGAGGTGCAGATACCCAGGGAAGCTGAATATAATGCAGTCAGTTGTAGTTGCTTAGGAAAAAGTTGGATACCTTATAAACACCAGCATTCACTATTTGTTAGGCTCCACTTTATACAATTATATTACTAATGCTGTGATAGTGTTGATTTTGGGCAGAAGACTGAGACCACAACATTGCCATCCTTTTTTCATCTGTGTGAGTTTGTTTCAAGACATGTTTACATGCTGGGTTTGTTTGTAAGTTTTCTTAAATGTGAGTTCCGCCATGACCCTCTAGATACGCATTTATTTTTAAACAAAACTATATTTCTTGGTTTTCAGGTTTGTTTCTGCAGTTGTTCTTTTAAAGACAATTGGCCCAAATTTTAGGAGTCCCTGACTCATGGCTAATTAAGTTGTATGTATGATTGATTTTCTCCCAGGAAGCATCTTGTTAAATCCAGTTCCCATTCTGTCTATAGAACATGGCAATGAGCAGTCTTTTACTTCTAGCTGCTATCCATAATAGTTTGAAGCTAGGCCTATGGTGACACTGAGAAATGTAATTCTGCAAACTAGGTCCATGGACTATATTAATTCTTAGTATAATAACCAAGGTTCCTATAAAGCAATGCCAATTCATTTACTCTAAAGTAAAAAAGTCATTATTGTTGCATGGACAATGAATAGAATCCTTCCATACAGTCAGTTTTAATGAACTGACCAGGGAGGGAATCTTTACAGTCGATGACATTAAATTGACCATTCAGGGAATCCTTACATGTAAGCAATACTTGTATCCTAGCCTGTAATTAGTGTCTCATTATACACTGCACTTAGGCAGTGAATACATATAGATAAAGTTAGTGCTATTTTGAGGCAGTAAGCTGATGAACACCATTAGGATAAAAATAATGTTCTGGACACAGTTTAGAAAAAATGGCAGGCCATTCATATTATGAATCTAAAATTTAAAAACACAATGTCAGCATTGTTTGAACACTCTGCACTCCCCAGAACCTCTCTGCACTTGCTTTCTTGAAAGCTACACTTAACACTAGTATGCAAATGTCTGGGTGCTAATAAAGACTTTCTGTATTCTAGGCAAATGGCATTAAAATTGGACCACAGAATTCAACGATTGGATCGCCCCACTCACATCTTGGAGGACAACAGGCTGGTGGTGGTTGTTGTTGAAGCCATTTTCCATGAAGAGCCTAGATATGGGCTGTTTCCTTGTTCATAGGCTATTTACATGTATCTTTACCCTTTTCCTTGCCCTCCTTTCCACCCTCCCATGCCTCCTACAATTTCAATGTTCACCTAAAGACAGTTTTGGGAAATTGTATTCATACTGTATCTATTTGCTTTTTGATTTCTAGTTCTGTTGATTGTGGTTATGTTTGTTAAATGTTGTCTTGTACCCTTGACTAAAACTGAATTTGTTAAACACTAAAAAATAATGACCGGAGTATTTCAATTGGCTTGTGTAAGTAGGAATCCCATGTTTTGCAGTGAGCTACTTTAAGGTGTGGAGAAATCAAAAATGCTTATTTAATTATATCTGTTTTAGCCCAACCTTTTCCTTCTTTCCATTCTTTAGGCATAGTGACAACCACACTTTTCTTGTCCTTTCTTGCACTGTCTGTGTGTTTGCTATGTAATTATGCTAACATCCTCTCATGCCTGTTTAAAGTTTGAAGACCAGTACTTTTAAAGCATTGTATTTTTTCAAGCTCACAACGTAATCACCAGACAGGACAGACCTGAAACTTCCTGCTTGTCAGTATAAATTTATAGGTCAGATAATGGGATTTCAAACAAATTGACATCCACCAAAAGCCCTATTTATTTTTAAACAGAAACAATAGAAATATATTAAATAAGCATTGTTAGCATGGTCAGTTGTTAGTGTATTTACACTTGCATATTGTACAGTTTTTCCAATTTTAACATGGGGAAAGCCCATTTTTTTTACATACAAGCAGAATGCACAAATGAAGTATTGTACAATAAGAATGAAAAATGCAAACATGTCATTGCTGAGAAAACCTTGCATTCCTGAAGTGGTTAATCATTTCGGCCCTTAAACTCTTCTCCATGTTTTACACCATTACATGCACCTGTGGAAATGCTGTTATCATTCTAAACTGGCTGTCTAAATGATTGCCACTTTTATAAATACAGTATTTACTGAACGTACTGTATTGTTATATTTCATTGTGTGTTTGTATGAAACATGCTGTAGAAATGATTTTGTAACTCTTGTATCTTGCGTGAGACAACATGTAAAACTTTCTCCAGATACTTCAAAGATTTTAATTTGCTTGAATCTCTGAATGCTACTATTAAAAGCTCACCAGTTTTGTTCAGATTTTAACTGTAAAGCCCTCTGGCTTTCTGAGAATGCTGGTAGATGTTCATTAGCAGATGGATGGCCAAAGAAGAACAGTATTGCTCTAAGAATTCTCAAAAATGCTATTCTATGACACTCAACAGTTGTACAGAATGTCACAATCTTTGTACATGCTGTAGTTTTCAATTTAAAGGGAGATTATACTCACTAAATATGGATGTTGAAAATGTTTTGTATGACCTTTCTTGATAAATAAAAGGTACTGAGAAGTATTTAGTTCAGAAATCATAGCTTGGTAAAACTAACCAAGCACTTAACTACATTTTTTTTTTTCAGATTGTTTATTTTTTTCGGGTGGGGTGCAGTTATTGTTCTCTGATGTCAATATTGGATGATAATTCATTTTACCTTTACAGAAGAAGCAGTGCTATGTTATATTAGGCTGCCTCTGAAGAATAAACTTCTGTCAATGTATCACATGAAATTGAGTGTGTTAAATAAAAGTAAACCCCACTTATAAATATGTAAAATAGTTTGTATAGCCAAACAAAGACACAAGTCTATACAGTGTGACTTATTATCAAGCCATGTTGATCCAGAGAAAGGCAAACAGTAAATAAATCCTTACAGGCCCCAATTGTATCATTAGAGTAATTCCAATAATTCCTGATAATGTCATTTATGTTCTCCCTTGTATAAAGTAGTACAAAATGGAAAGCTATCCGTTTCAGGGAAGAAGTTATATATTATCTGCATTGGCTGTGTTGGTGACAGCAAGCTTCCCAATAGTTACCTGTTGTATGTTTATGCACAGTAGTAACAGTCCACAATTTTTAAAGGAATCGGGCAACTTTTCTTTCATACCATATTCTTGTCCCCTCACTGCAGTTGCACAAGACAGCTAATTGAAGAAAAATTATCCACAAAATAAAGACCACAGACTCCATAGCCATTAAGTCGCATTTTCTTCACACCTTAAGGTTGATGCAACACTTGGTATTTCACCACTGAAGAGCACGTGGCCATATTTTCTAATGGAACCTCAGTGGTCCATACCTAGTAAATGGGGAGAAGTCAGACACCCCACAACAGCCAAAGTAATTTTTTTTGCTATAACTGACTGAAAGTTAATAACTACCTTTAAGTACTGAAGTAAAACTACACCTCTTAGAAAGCAAAGAGAACAGCTACACGGAACAACTAATCCCACTAACCCCTATCCACTAATGAATATATAACTGGCAGTTCCACATCTCAAGCATATGGAAGATCTCTGATCAATGACTTGAATCTGACTCATCTCCCCAACACAAGCTAACTGCCCTGGACCAGTAAAGATCCACCAAAAAATAATAAATACATACAGCACTTGTAAAAATATTATATTTGAGTTGAATTCATGAATTTGCTTTCTCTCTGCTTTTATCTTTACTGATAGCAGCCATGTTGTATATGTTATTCAACAACCCCACCCCCTCTCTCCACTCCCATTGTTTTCTGTAGAGCCTTATATAATACATATTCTGAAGGGCACAATTTTTTTTTAGAACATCATAAAGTACCATACTTTCAAAACACAATTAAGAATTCCTGGTAAATGAATAAATACATTTGAGGCTTTTTTTTGTGGTACTGTCCTATTAAGGGTATACACTACAAATTTGGAATGCTTTAATGTTTATTAGTGGTGAAACAAAATCCCTTTTTGGTTTTCTCACAAATTTTTGCTATGATTGTCATTGACCGGTATCGGCAAGCTGGCAATTTTCACTTCTGGTTATATGTGTCTATAAATAGTTCCTTTATTTAGTAGTCTGAAAAGCAAAGATTTTTGCTGAAAAATATGTTTGAAATATGTTTTTAAAGCTTCCCAAAAATATTTCAGGGATGCCAGTACTGTAAATGTATCATTGGATTGACCTGAATAGCGCTGTATGCCTTACTATTCCTTAGTCTATACGTTTTGCAGATTATCCACAAAGACTACAGTGTAGACTAATAAATGACCATCTACAGTTTACTAAAACAAATCTAATGTAAAGTTGTACATAGTGTCTAGCTAGTTCAATGCTAAAGTAAATCCAGTTGGTTAAAACAATATGGTTGCTGCCAAATAACCACCTGATGAGAATTACAGAAGGACACTGGGGGTTCTCAATAAATCAAGAGTTCAATACATTTGCGTCTCTGTATATCAGAATCCTGGAGAACTACACACGTTCAGGAACTTAACTACTTAACATATCTACTTAGAGTAGACATGGAAATATTCTCTATTTGAAGCCAGTTTACCTGACCAAAGCTTTTTCCTTGTAGTTATCTGACTGGTCTCCTAACTGCCTTACAAACAATAGACTATTTTCTAGTATTCATTTTTATTCTATGGGGGTACATTAGAGATTACTCTTAAAGTTTTTCATTTAAATATCAAGCAGGTGTTTGAGAGTTTTACAGAGCTTATAATACACATTTTCTAACAAAAGTTATTTCTAATTTGCAAATGTACCCCAAGTTTATCTGCTTTTCTTGTGCAAGTGTAGTGAAGTGGCACACAACACAATTGGTTTGTGCCAAATTATTAGTGCCAGTTTGTTATATAAATATGCCCTTGAAGGTTTCAGTTAAACGCTGGTTCCCCATTGAGCATTCTGTACATGTGTTAAATGATCCTGTAAATGTGTTCCTTATACAGGAAGTATCCACAATGTTAAAATGAAATAGGGGCAAATATAATGAATATGTTAAAAAAGAGTAGGTTGATGAGTATCCATGTTACTTTTTCAGTATTGCTGAAAAGCGTATGAGGATATTGATGGGGTTTTCAGCAGAAGGCGACAGGTTGCAGATCCCAAAATAAACTGTAACATTCTGTCCTGTGTTACTAATTCGATGCAGAGTAAGAACCTATCAATAAACATTTAGATCAGATATTTACACCACTTCAGAAATGGAATAGCATTGCAAACCAGATTTTTTTGTTTCTTATTCCAACCACAATTGTATGAATGTAATAGGGCATCTGCGGTAAAACTCAGCTAATGTAATAGAGCAGTTATTTACATACTGGAGGTTTGGGAAGTGCAACATTCTAATTATTCCTTTCAGTTTAACAAATGATCTTTTAAGGAATGCTGCTCAATATTCAGAGTTATGATACTGTGGGGGGAAAAAATCGCTTGGTTTTGTGATGGATTACATTTCTTAAACTTTTTAAAGACCTTTACCTATGATTTCACATTGTACAAAAATGTCCTCATAATAATATGATTTAGAAAGGTCATACATTTGACTGAAGATAAGCCTTAGCTTGTATCAACTTGCTTGAATTCTAAGAATTGTATATTTCATACAAAGCAGTCTTTTTATGTACAGTGACTGTGTTAACCTTTTTACTCAGTGATATTATTTATCCTTAATTTTATGCTAAACATGTTGTCTGTTGTGCAGGGCTTGTGATAAATGAAACTATCTGAAAATACCATTTGAAGCCAACATTTAGCTTATATATACATTTTTTTTTCATTTATATTTTCTTTTCTGTTAACAATGGTTTTAACAGTGCAAAATAAACTTCAGTGTAAGTTTTTTTTTTTTTTCCTTTAATTATCAGTAAGTTAAATAAAATGTAAATGACAAAATAAGGCTAACTTCCGTGGTTTGATTCTATTTAAAATAATCAGAACTTAACACTCTTACGTTTTACTTAGCTTTGTAATGCGTGTTGGATTCTGAAATCTATTCTCTCATAGATAAACTGCCATAGGGGCAGAATATGGCTAATATCCTTGAATGGGACCCAAGCTGATATGTTGAATAAGGCATTTGCCTATATCGGGAACCAATCAAACTATACTTTGCTATAAAAGGCAGTGGCAAGCAAGACAACATATATATTTTCCTATCAGTGCCAGATAAATAAACAAGGGCCTCAGTCAGCCAGAAAATACTTACCTTTAAATGTGGTTGTTAATTCTTGTAGAGGTTTAGGGGGTAATTCAGGAACGATTGAAGAAACCTTGCGAAGCTTCTCATCACTTTACCAAGACGGGTACGCGCTCACTGGTCTCCTGCACTTGGAGATCAGCGCACGGTTTAAAGGTACTTCGGCGAGGTGAGTCGAAGTACCTTTAAAGCGTTCGCTGATCTCCGAGTGCAGGAGACTAGTGAGTGCGTCCCCGTCTCAGCGAAGTGATGAGAAGCTTTGCATGGGTACTTCAATCGTTCCTGAATTACCCCCTAAGGCCAAATGTAAGATATTTGCCCAACTTTAAGGGTGGTTTGCACGTTAGAAAGTGCATCTGCAAAAAAAAAAAAAATACTTGTGTAGGTTGTATAGAAAGTTTATTCTCCAGCATTGCTGTGTATGTTTTATAGTTATTTCAAATAAATGTGATCATTTTTTATATCAACATGGTTAGTGTCACACACATCAGCATGGGGCCGGTTTTGTGTTTGTCATAAATTAGTAATGCATAGTATAGAATTCCCTTGAATGTCAGTAGTTGGATGATATCTATTTACATATTTCAAAAGCAGCAATCCCCAACTCACTAGGTTTGTCTACACCAAAATCACAGGTATCCAAGGCCAGGTTCGCACTGGTGTATTGTGCACCTTTATTTTTTTTTATTTTTTTTTTTAAAGTGCATTGCGACAAAACATTGAAAGTAATGACTATAGTGTGTACAATGTCACACTAGCGTTTCATAGAGAGGACCATGTGCCTGGACATTTCATGACGTGCTTTTTTCAAGTGCATAGAACACAATGTGACATGATTAGTAGCAATAGGACAATAGCTGTCATACATGAAAGAAACGCGATGAGTAAGAGATACTATTTTTATGTAAAACACATTATGAAAATACCCCAATGTTAATGCAATGACATTTTTTCACAACACTTTTTTTTTTTTTTTTAAATGATATGCACAATGCTCCAGTGTGAACCTGGCCTAAATGGATTAAGACAGGGGTATTAAACCAATAGCTGTGGTGCCTCAATATTAAATCCCATAATGATACACTGTGGGGGTTATTCACTAAAGTTTGAATTATTGCATATAGGTGCGAGTTCCCAGATAAAGACAGTCGTGCCTTTATAATGAGAATATTGTCAGATTTGCAACTTTATTAATGGGAAAATTGTCGCAATCTTACCCTTAAAAAATTGTCACGACTTTACAATGGGAAAATTGTCACGGATTTGCTATGGGAATCTGTTATTTGTGAATTCGACAGTCGAATTTGCACTTTAGTGAATAACCCCCTGTGTTTTGACGCTAGCTGAAACACAGGTGTCTAAACAGAGCACAGTCTGTGGGCCATGTTTTAAATGTGTAACTGCTGCAAAACACCTGTCGACTTTTCTAGACAAGGTTTACTGCACAAAAGTAGATCAAAGATGTTTTATGCAGTAAAATGTTTCTAGGGGGCATGCATTTTGCTGTGGTCACGCATTGGAGAAACTGGATTGCAGTTTACATTTACTATGTGGCTTTAAACCACAGTCAAAAAGTGTAGTGTGCCATTGGCTTTAGGTTATTACATATATTGTTTTCATATTTGGTTTATCTTAAGGTTGTTCTCTTAGACAACATTTGGATGTACTGCAATCCTCTATGTTCTGCTAGTGGTTTATCAGTAGTTTCTTTGCTACTGGGATCTGGAATTATTAACCTATACTTGTTTATTCACATTCCTTGCATATTCTGTGAGATCTTTCAGTTGTAGGAGAAATAGGGCATTGGTGTACATACATGTGTTTTCTGTGCTGCTAATGTTGCTATTGTGCTTAATAAAGACCAATACACTCGGGTCACAAAGCAGTTTCCAGCATCACAAGTTCATCCCCCAGTCTTTCATTCATTGTGTTCTGCCGTGTTGACTACAGAAGGCATTGCTTGATTCTGTAACAACAGTTGTGCTTACCTGTATGACCTATTTCAGTGAAAAAATAAATAATGGGTTTTGTGATTTATGAATATAAGCCACAGTATACCATCTTGCCTCTTACAGAAACAAGGAATAGTAAAGAATCCAGTAAATTCAGGATGAGATCTGGGGGCTTTCTTGCTCATCATAAGGAAAATCAGAAAATACTGATAAAGTGCATAGATACATTAGTATTTATCTAGAAATAATCATGGTATGGTTGTGACAAATTAGGCAACAACCATAAAATCTAAATATATGACTAACCTGTGTGCCCCAAGAACTTAAGAATTACAATTCCCATAATCCTCAGGCAGTGATATGATTTGTGGTTTTGCAGCTTTAAAGGGACAAAGGTTGGACATCCATTTCGTATTTTTTTAAAACATGCAGGTAATTAACCATCTTTTGTTTGCGTAGCAGTAGCACATTACAAAGTTCATAACAGGACAGAAAACATAATTAGAATACAGGTGAAAGGCAAATTATGTCAAAAGACCCTGTTCATTTGAGCTTACCATCTAATATGGGGCAGCAAACCAAGCACACAACATATAAAGTTATAAATAATCAAAAAAGAGTACTGGACTTTTTGTTAATGATTTTAAAATAGTGATGGTTTTGTGTGATCTTGGTAATTAAAACAAATTATTACTGTATCTAAGAGTTTCTTAGTTCAAAAGGTATTTCTTAATATAACCAATCAATAAATCTGCGATTATTCATTAAAGAACTACAAATATGCAGCTGATTAATAACTCTGTCCATGTGCACCAAGTGAAAGCAAATGCAAAGTGATGGGGACATGGTACGATAGACATATTTAAATATACATATCAAGGTCAAAAATAGGGAATCAGAAGGGGGCAATTTCCAAAAGTGAAAAATTACTTTTGCAGGTGTTGGTGGTTGAAGGGATAAAAACTAAAAGGAATCAAAAGAAAGCTTTAGTTTACAGAGAGAAATGCCCCCAAAACTGCTACTGCACTTGTTCTATTCAGAAGAGGTTTGAAGTGCCTGTCAAGACAAGAAGACATCATCAAACTACAGAAACGAGAATTGCAATGGGAATTTTTTGGTGGTACTTGTCCTTTAAAACTAATGTTGCTAAGTATGGGATTGGGTACAGTGTGTTTGCACTGAATTCCTTTCCTTTCTAATCTGTACTGAAACAAAGATCAAAGAAATTACATGGCATCCATATTCAGTATTATCATTTTGTGTATTTAGAAGAATATAGATTTGTATGTATGTATGTATAATTTTATTTATAAAGCGCCACAAATTTAAGCAGCTCTGTACAATTCAGCAATACAAGTACAATACAAACAAGGGAAAAGTGCATTCAACAATACAAGTAAAATATAACAAGGGTACATCAAATTAAGTGCTAGGTAGTGATTGACACAAGAGGTTGGAGGTCCCTGCCCCAAGGAGCTTACAATCTAAGTGGGAGGAAGACTTACATACACAGATAGGACAATAAGAGCTGTGGAGTCATAGGTCCATAAATACAAATAAATAGATATAGATAAATACAATAGATATATACAGATATTCAATATAAAAATTATACATAAAATGAATGATAAGAATCAGTGCTAGTGATCCAACAGATAGGATTTCAATTTGGTTTTGATGTTGGAGAGGGAATGTACCTGGCGGAGACAAAGGGGTAAAGAATTCCAAATGTGAGGGGCATAGAGTGAGTGAAAAGGGTTTAAGACGAGAAATGGCAGTATTAGTACGAGGTACGCAAAGCTGGTTGCTGTTAGAGGAACATAGTGGACGCCGAGGAACATACAGACATAAGAGTGAGGAAATGTAGGGTGGGGCAAGAAAGTGGAATGCCTTACATGTCAAAAGGAGAACACTGTAAATAATTATTTTAGTTACAGGAAGCCAGGGAGCAGAGTGAGGTTGGGAGAAGGACCGTCCTCTCTGTAGAGAGAGAATTCTGGCAGCAGAGTTTAGAATAGATTGGAGCGGGGAGAGGTAGGAAACTAGAAGGCCAGATAGAAGAACATTGCAGTAATCCAAGCGAGACAGGACAAGAGCATGCAAGAGGGTATTAGCAGTGGAGCGAGAGAGAAAGGGGCGTATTTTGGCAATGTTGCGAAGAAAGAATCGACAGGATTTAGAAGTGGAAGAGATGTGTTTAGAGAAGGAAAGAGCAGAGTCAAAAGTCACTCCAAGGCAACGAACAGAGGTTACAGGGTTGATATTCGCACCATCCACTTGAATGGAAAATTTAGGAACGGGACCAGGTTTGGGTGGGAATATAATCAGTTCCGTTTTAGCGAAATTTAACTTGAGGTGGCGCTTGGCCATCCACGA
>WMED01018970.1:2383-12555 GCA_019650415.1 Pipa parva | reverse complement strand
TTCCTACACAGATTCCCAGATTTCTTCACACAGCTGTCAATTTCTCTGCAGGTTCCCAGAATTCCCCGCAAAAACATCAGTAAAAACACATAGAGCGCAAAATGCTTAAAAACAGCTTGGGAATAAGTGGTGAACAAAAAAAAAATCGGCTGGTAGTTAAAGGGTTAAACACTGTACAGAAAAACAGTAGCCAAGTAAACTGAATATATACTCCTTTAGGGTAATTTACACAAGCTTCATCTTAACAAAAGAAACAGCTGTAGAAATTTCAAAGGAACTATGCAGCCCCATAGATATATATCATAGTTCCTACACAATATCAATTTCATAATATTACTAATGATACCAAAATTTATTCAACCATTAATATCTTACCTGCTTCAGATGCTGATCCCAGGATATTCCAAGAAGGTTTTAAGTCTTCGCTAGCTAAACACAGCATCATATTTCTGTCCATGACCTGCAGATCGCTTACTGTCACTCCAAACTGTGTGATAATTGCATTATGACTCTTGGGAGTTAGGTTGTTGCAGTGAAGTTTGAGGAACTGTGAAATACAGCATGCAGTATCCCTTACATAGGTTATAGATGTTTTGTCCAAAACGACAGGGGAATAGCCAGCAGAATACATATAAATCGTCATAGGTTGAGACTCGGCACAGTTGTGACCTGTAAAACAGTAAATGAAAATCTTAGTGGAAGTACAATATAATTTTAGCTAAGGATTGATCTTTCTCAAATAAAATACTGTCCAGACTTCTTCAGTCCCCAATGGTAACTTTTAGGGGGTTATTCACTAAGGTGAGAACTCGACTGTCGAATTCGCAAACAGCGGATTCCCATAGTAAATCTGCTACAATTTCCCCATTGTAAAGTCGCAACAATTTTTTAATGTTAAGATGGTGACAATTTTCCCATAATAAAATCACGACTGCGACAATATTCTCACTATAAAGATGCGACTGCCACAGTAGAAGCCTATTGCGGCTGTCTTTATCTGGCGAATTCGCACCTATACGCAACAATTCGGACTTTAGTGAATAACCCCCTTACATTTGTCAGCTTACTTGATTGGCAGCTGGCCTCCTCTGTTTTTGCAACAACACTAAAAGAAATACCTCCTGCTTCATCAATCTTTCTGCTGCTTTTCTGTGAAATTAGGCGCAGGATTACTGATTGTCATAAATATATGCCAATCCATTTGTAGCTCATTTAGGACTGCAGTTCCGGATTGGCTGGTAGTCATAGTAATTAGTAGACTTGTTACCAACAACCCAGACAAAAAGTTGATGGACAAGTTGCAGCTTTTTCATTTAGTGATATTGCAGAAATGACTAAGTTCAAAAAAAAAAAAAAGAACTTCCAATCAAGTTTGCTGTCAGATTGGAAGAACATTATTCATTATTGAAGGAGACTGGAAAACCCTTTTAAGGCATTTAAGTAACTCACAAATAATAGACTGCAAACCTTTCAGGGTTTGTTAAATGATAAAAGCTAGCTAGGCTGATGGATGGTACAAAGAAGATAGTATCCAACCAGGGCCATAAAGAACTAGGACTTTTCCAGGTCTAATGAGTTAAATATATTTTATAATACACTGCATTCTACCTTCATGTCTGCAAAAGCCTGGTTTCTACTATAACAGGCCCTGGCATGATTAGTTCAAAAGCTATTGCTTGTAACGTTGTGCATGCTTTTTTACTGCTATCAGCTGCCCAAAGGGGAACATTGCTTTATTAATGTTATATTGCCTGATCCTACATTTTTTGGAGTAAGATTATCGATATTATCACTATCCTCACAAGATTAGCAATATATATAAGCTTGCTGCACTTATTTTAATAAATATAAATATGCGCACAGCCACATGGGTGTATAAGTAGTGTGAGCTGTTACCAGTGGCAGAGTATAATATGGCTAAATAGGCAGTTATCTCCTATAGGGCCTTGTCATGCCCACTTGTGTCATCCATCCATTTAACCCTGTTATAACCTGCCACTGTGTGGATTTTACTACCTTTGACTGACTGTAACCAGAGGTGGGGTAGAGTATTCAAAAATTTTACTTAAGTAAAAGTATTGTTACATGAACCAAATATTACTCAAGTAAAAGTAAAAAAAGTACTTTGATTATAACCTATTCAAGTACTGAGTAAGTGCAGAATACCATCTCGTGTCAATAAATTACACCATGGAAAATTGCATTACTGGAAACAAATTGGGCATACAGTACATAAAAAAAAAAGTATCCAAAAACAGACACTAACTGCAACAACGTAACAATCACTACTGACTACATAAATCCCTACACTGCCTTTAAATACATTAGAAATCATAAACCAGCAAATAAGCAGTTAATGATTTAAAACACAATTATTTCCATAACTACTGTAATACTAGCGATATGGAAGTAATTAGTGTAACCTAAATAAACCCCATCTAGAAGGGGTCCCTGGGGCCCCCACTCCTCCCCCCAGTATCACCCCTCACTTAGCACTAGGCTGAGTGAGGGTGATGGCTAAGTGCAGGAAGCGGCTTGCCAGTTAATGATGTTTAATGTATTTAAAGGCAGTATAGGGATTTATGTAGTCATTAGTGTTTGTTTATACATTGTTGCAGTTAGTGTCTGTTTTTGGATACTTTGTTTTTTTTTTAATGTAGCTGTGTTAGTTTAAAGTTGTGGCTGCAAAAATACTCTCATTATACAAGAGTAACACAGAATGTAACTGAGTAAAAGCAGCGTTACTCTCACCACAGATTTACTCAAGTAAAAGTCTTTCACATTAAGGGGAGTAATTCAGCAATGTGCGAAGTGAGCTCCGGATCCATCACTTCACTTCGCACATGCAGTTATGTGCTCGCTGATGTCCTGCACGCGCACATCAGCGAATGCTTTAAAGGGATTCCAGTCTCAGCGAGAGCAAAAGAGTCACCTCGCCGAGACTGGAATCCCTTTAAATCGTTCACTGATGTCCACATGTAGGACATCAGCGAGCGCATAACAGTCTATATGAAGTGATGTGAAGGATCCGGAGCTCACTTCCCACATTGCTGAATTACCCCCCTTAAACTACTCTCAGAAGTAAAAATTTTCCAAAAAAATTCTTGAGTAAATGTATTGGAGTAAAAGTAGAGCTAGAAGTTGGAAATGGGACAGATGGGATGCAGGTGCATAAGGCACAAGTAAGCAGGAGACCCACAAAGCAGGGGTAAATGTTCCCGTAAGGGTTTTATGCCCTCCTATACTGAATACAATTTCCACCAATGCATCATATCTTGTATTACAACTTCACCGCCACTGACAATACTTTCTTTTGCCTGCTGGGTCAGGTGCCTTGGGAGAGAGGTGGCAGTGACAGTCAAAGGAAAAGTTGGAACAAACATATCTGAAGTTCTAAAAGTCAGTTGAAACCTTCCCCTAGTCACTGGAAGTTAAGGTTATATTAGCAGATAAGCTAAATACACAATGTAAGTATACACGTTTATACTTGTCATTGGCTGAATTTCAATGAATGCAGTGATTAAAGTAAAAGAAAGTTTGAGGAACTAGCAATTACTTTGTTCATAGCATATCTATTTAACCCCATGTTGTTTCCACTCATCAAGAAAGCTGAGGTTCCAAATGCTCCCTCATACTGTGGAATCCCTGGGAATGCTTTAAATATCAGAGTCAATATTTACATGTTTAATGGGATGCAACTGAGAACTACCAGTTGGTATGAGACTTAGGAATACTGGTAGACAGTAGCTAAGCTGAGCAAAATAGCTGATGCTTCACTAAAAGACAGCAGGGCTGCTGAATTCCCTACGATGAAAGGAAATGGTAATGGCAAATTCACTAAATACTGTCAGGGCAATTCATCAACCTAATTACAGAGGCATAGTCATCCATAGCATCCAATCAGCTGTTGCATTAACTTGTATCAGGGAACTAGAATCCTGGAAACAAGCTTCTGATTGGTTGCTATGGGTTACTAGACCTCTTTTGTATTTCCTTATAGTAACTGGTATCTGTAAAATAGAAGGCATTGCCCCTTGTTCAGTCCCTAGCATTGCCTTTTCAAATTATAGCAGCTCCTTAGGTGTGCATATATTGCTTATTTCTAAAGCTGGTCTTGGCAACAAAATTAGAGCTGTGACTGCATCAAACTACTAAACACAGAATCCTCAACTAACCTTTTTAGTTAAAAACATCAGTGATTACCAGAATTTTAACAGCCTTCTTTTAAAATGATTGAGTTCTACAAAATGGTTTCTAGGATTAAAAAAAACATCACTCACCTGGAAAAATAGACCGCAAAGCATTAAATCTGTGGCATTCGGCAAACATAATATGCATCTGACTGGATCCATTGTAAACAAAATAAAATTCGGCATCATCTGGTAGATGGACATTCTGGTCAAAGCTTACGCATACAGTTGTCTGGCCCTGGGTAATAAAGAAAGAAATGACTTTATATATTCTCAGGGTCCAGATATACGTAATAACATGTAATAACAAACAACTACATGAGATCTATTCAGTTTATTAGGGAAATAAATAGAAAGTGCATAAACTGAACAAAAGATGAATTTGTAACAGATGCACATATATTATTAAATATTGCAGGAATATGCTGAGCCCTTTGTATAAGTTACCCATGCCTCAAATCTTCTGTCCCCTGCAGAATCAGCTTTTAGTGGTGTTACATTACTTCTCTATTTATTATCATTTATTAGATATATACTGCCAACATAAAACACAGTGAAAATGTATGTATTACTAATTCCCTATTGTAAGTACACAAACCTGCATAGTATTTGAAAGAACTGCTGTTAGTGCAAAGAGAAAGGAACATCAGGAACATTTAAATAGCAGATGCTAAGGGTGAAACAATAGGAGTAGCATTATGTGTTACTGGTATACACCTTTGCTGCTTCAAGCAACCCACAATTCCCTGACTATAACTATGCCCTACCGCCAGGCAGCAAGGACAGTCTGCCTGGTCACTCCCCTCCCTCTATAGGGGAAAGGGTGGAGAGGTTCCAAGCGTTTCCCTCCTTTTTGTCCCAATATTATTGGTTAAATTTAAAGTGATGCCACTGAAACAAGCCCTGAGATTTGGCACAGCTGCATTATAGCTTATGCTTGGTGGTGTTCCTGTCAGTTTGACATGCTATTGCCAAGAGGGAGATTTGTTTCCCACTCTCCCATCCTAATTATATAGTATTAGGGTTTTTGTATCTTTGATTAAGTTGTTTTATTGTAAAGGTACGCATGCAGGTTTCAAGTTTGTGTCTCTATTAATTTTTTGGGAGATTGTCACAGCTTTATGGAGGTGTAGCAATGACAGTGCTCTTTCCTTGGTGAGGTATGGTCAGTTCAGGTGATGGCCTCTAGCTTGCTGCTTTGGATGTTGCCTAGGTTTGGCCTGAGGCTCCTGTGATTATGGGGTTGCATTTATGCCAGTTGCGAGGACAACCTCAGCCATAATGTGCTGGCAGAGTTGCTAGTTATACACTTCATGTTATTTTAATAGCTCTGTGGCCAGATCAGATCAAGTGTGAGTGTTTGTATTTCCTCATACAGATGCTGGGTTTGAATTTGCACCTTAGTTACACTACTTGTCTGTATAGGTGATAATTATATGATCGAAGACAGGACAAAGAGTTAATAAATGACATCATCTCCTTCTTCGCCACTAACAACCAAGGTTATTAGTTATTATGAAAAAAAACAGTTGTCTAAATGTAAAATCCTATTCTGTACTTTTACTTGATGGTAACAAGTGCCTGATAGCCAAGTACTTATGGCTATATCTTAAAATAAGGGGTAATGGTTTTGCAAAGTCAGTCAACCTCTTAATTCACTCATATACAGACATATACTTAAACTAGTCAGGATGTAATAGGAACAATGTCAACATGACTAATTACTCTTCATGTATGTACAAATTATAATTACACATTTTGACAGATAAAAGAGATGCAAAGATGATAATTGCTCTAAGATTTCTGGGAATATTATAAACATTTGCATATGCCTTATACTATGGCTTATATATCATCATGCACCTTTTATAACATTATAGCTGTATATATTATCCCAAAACATAGTATAACTGTGTGCGCTATATTATCTCTCCTAGAAGAACAAATCCTATTTAAATGAACCCTTTCCAAGAACAAATTTAGTCGTCTTTAGTTGAAAGTTTGTCCTTTGCGAAGCTGAACTGCATGTTCCTACTAACTGCAATGGCCAGCTTCCTGTGGAATTTGACACTTATCTGTCCTTTTCATTAATACTTCTGCTAAAAACTGTAACGTTTTCCCCCATGATCCTGCTAAAATCCATCCCTTCCTCACTCAGACAACTACCAGAGGTGGGTAGAGTATTCAAACTTTTTACTCAAGTATTGTTACTTGAACCAAATATTACTCAAGAGTAGAGAGTATGCATCCAAAAATTGACTTGAGTAAAAGTAAAAAAAGTACTTAATTAATAAAATAAACATTTTCATTAAAAGAGCTATGTGATCACTTATATACTCACCGCTCCTGAAGTCTTCACTTCTGCCCATAAAGTAATCCTGGATGGGCTAAGTTGTCTGCAATGAATGCCCTGGCCTCCTCAGATTGATCCGGCATCTTGATCCGCTGTAATCCAAGTGACGTTTTCTTTCTTGATCCAGAGTCGCCGCTGCCTACCGCCACTGAAAACAAAAAAAGCTGCAGGTCCATCTTCTGTCTTCTCATTGCCGGCACTGAGCTTCTTGCCGTGATCCTCAGGTATTTATAGGGTTCCCAGGGACCCAATTTATAGCCTAAGATCGGACCTGTGAGGGAACTGCAGGAATTTCTCTTCTTTATATATCCTATTCCTGTTGCTGATTGACTAATGGCATCTCAGCCATTAACAAATCATAAGGAGGCATGGGGGTATAAAAGGTTTCCCTTAGGCAGAGCTTTTATACCCTATTCCTGTTGCTGATTGACTAATAGCATCTTAGCCATTAGCTGAGGATCGCGGCAAGAAGCTCAGTGCCAGCGATGAGAAGACAGAAGATGGACCTGCAGGGTTTTTTTTTTTCAGCGGTGGTGGGCAAAGGCGGCTCTGGATCAAGAAAGAAGACCTCACTTGGATTAAGTCAGATCAAGACTGCGGATCAAGATGAGGAGCCAGGGCAACGCTGACAACTTAGCCCATCCAGGATTACTTTATGGGCAGAAGAGAAGACTTCAGGAGCAATGAGTAGATATGTGATTACAAAGCTCTTTTATTGATCATGTTTATTTCATTGTTTATTATTAATATTAATGTAATTATTACTTCTGTGCTTTTTTAATGCTTTTATTTTTTATGTGTTAGAAGCAGAGTAAGAATGTTAGAATTAGATTGTTATTTTATGTCTTTGTAGGTTGTTAGTTTATTTCTTTGTAGGTTGTTAGTTGTTTTTGTGGATTTTTAGTTTAGTTTTGTTTAGATTGTTAGTCTTAGAATTTTTTTTGTATTTTCTGTTTTTTTTTTCTTACAGGTTGTGTTAAGGGGCCAGCACCCCACTAGTTAGGGGGTGTGGGTCCAGCTCAGTCCCTCACCCCATGGTTAGGTAGGGGGTGAGGGAATTAGGTAGGGCTATAATTAGGTTAGGGCCCCCATCCCCATAGCGATTAACCCTCTCCATGTACCAATCCACCCCCCGCAGAGTGGTTGGTGGGAGTGTGGGGAGATAGGGGTCCCAGGGACCCATAATAGTTTTATTTATATCCCCCCTACCCCACAGGGAAATGGGGGGGGGGTAGGGGAAGAGGAGCAGCTAGAGGTAGTGATCCCCCACCCTGCCTAGTGCTGGGAGAGGGAAGGGGGATAGGGGTCCTAGGGACCCCTTGTTTTTGTTTGTGTTGGCCCCCCTACCTCACAGGGACACAGAGGGGCAGGCGGAGGGTGCAGGGAAGCGGCTCCTATGGAACCACTTCCTGCACTTAGCAATCCCCTCACTCAGCCTAGCGCTAAGTGAGGGGTGATACTGGGGGGAGGTATAGGGGACCCAGGGACCCCTGCTAGCTGGGGTCTATGTAGTTTAGACTAATTATTTCCATAATGCTAGTATTACAGTAGCGCTATGGAAATAACTGGGTTTCAAATCATTAACTGCTTACTTAACAAAAAAGAAGAAAAAAGGACCCATTGTAGGGCGCACACTGCTAAATAATTATGAAATATTGCAGGAAATGATAATGAATTTAAGAAAAATCAAAAATTTATTAATACACAACTTTAACTCACAACAGATAAATGACTTGTGGTCATTAAAAGAAAAACACACACAATGGGGTGATTCAAAAACATTAAAATGTCTTAAAAAAGACTAAAAACCAACAATGGTAAATTGTCAACAGCCCTAGAATCTTATTGATGTTATATGATTCAATAAATACAATTACCAATACAAATGTGTGGATATATAAACCTGGAGGGTTTGACTCTAATGTGAGTAATCCAGACAGTGTGGTCCCACCAAACACTAAATGTCAGAAATAAGCTTCACAGGTAGGTATAAAATATTTACCAATGTCTTGTACATTATATCCATATGAACGCCATATAAATGGATTCTCCAAATAGAAAAATGATGATCAGTGAAGGTGAGTGTAAAGGCTATGTTCAAAAACCCAAATGCTCTATACACTGGATGCGTTTCGCCGAGGCTTCATCTTGCAGTGTATGTAGTATGTGGTTATGGAGTCTCCCTTATAAACCCTGTTTGGCGCCAAACATAAAGAAAACAGCCGGCACCGCGATCAGTATGTGTCGCGGCCGTCGGGTGTCTTCAGAGTCATTATAACGTCATGACGCATGCGCCACAGCATCAGTGCGTGTGTCGCAGCGTAATGACGTCACTGCTTGCTTGCCAGTTAATGATTTCTAATGTATTTAAAGGCAGTATAGGGATTTATGTAGTCAGTAGTGATTGTTGCAGTTAGTGTCTGTTTTTGGATACTTTATTTTTTTATGCTAGTTTAAAGTCGTGACTGTGAAAATACTCACATTATATAGGAGTAACACAGAATGTAACAGAGTAAAAGTAGCATTACTCTCACCACAGATTTACTCAAGTAAATGTAAAAGTTGTTCACATTTAAACTACTCTCAGGAGTAAAAATTTTTCAAAAAATTACTTGAGTAAATATAACGGAGTAAAAGTAATGCGTTACTACCCACCTCTGACAACTACTAACACTCGCATGCCCTCATCTTCCTGCTTGGATTACTGTAACACTCTACTAACTGCTTTTCCATGCTTCCACCTTTAACCCCTCCTGTCCCATTTAAATTCTGCTTCCAGAATTATCTGCCTCTTTCCCAAGAAAGTTTTTCCTTCCGTACAACATCTGTCCACTTCATAGCTACCTGAAAAATAATTAGTGTCCCCTTTTTAACAAGTAAAGCAGGTCACTCTTCTGTTCCTCTCTACATCTCTTCACTTGAGTCCCCATTTCTTCCTACCACTCCTCACTATAGTTCCTCTGGCAGTTGACTACCTTAGCAGTGATGTTAAGTCTAAAAAAAAACATGAGTAATTAAAATACTTAATAATGTAAAAAAAACAAACAAAAACATAATTTTGAGTAACTGATATCATCCACTGCGTTGCTTAGGTTGTTCAATGCACCTGGTGCTGATTGAACAGACCGAATGCAAAGTCCAATCAGATTTGAGCAAATGAACTCTGGAAGGTCAAAGGTGCAGACTGATTTAAGATAATTTTTTTCTAAGTCAGATTACAATAAGAATGTACAGTATGTCTATATTATAATATGAATTAAATTCAACATCAGTGTTCATATACTGTACATATATAATGAAGGTTGATCATAATGTGGATTTATAATTTATTCTAATAGAGTTTTGACAAATTGTGCAAAATGCAGGGGCACAACCAGTGTGTGCCATGAGTGAAAGAGGTTTTATATACCCAGTACTTGAGAAAGTACAAAAAACACTTTGAACTTGAACATAGATGATTTGAATTATTAGTCCAAAGCAATGATCTGTTCTGTCCACAAAATTACCAATGTAATAATATGATTACTGGAATATATACTATATATATACATCTTCAGGTATAATGGGATGTCATATCACTTGAAGATATAGTAGTGTCCAGCATTGGATCTACAAACATACAAACAAAC
>WMED01018969.1:0-12555 GCA_019650415.1 Pipa parva | reverse complement strand
TTTTGCCCTCAGCTCCTGATTGCTCTCCCAGCCCCAGATTGCCCTGCAGAGCCGCCAATTTCTTAGCAGGTTCCCAGAGTGTCTTTTTGTGCCATTTTGGTTGGTGGTTGTGCCCCAGGATTTTGTAAATGTAAAAAATGTGCCGCGGCTCAAAAAAGGTTGAAAATCACTGCTCTAAACTAAGTAAAGACTGGATTTCATGATGTTTAGGTGTGGTGTCTACCTTGCCAAGCCTCTGTAATAGGTGGGCTATCAAGTTTAAGCAGCTAAGGAAACTTTGCCCACTAAAAGTATTGGCCTAGGGCGCCAATAGAGCCAAAGCCACCTCTGATGGGGAGCCGGCTAATTACAGCACAGCTCATACTGTGACTATAATCTATCGGCTCTGTATAAGGTAAGTATTTAGCAGTCTCTTTTATGTTTTGGCTTTAGTTCTCCTTTAATTCCTGAATGTGCTAAAAAAAAAAACAAAACAAAAAAAAACACACTTGCCATTTTCACTGCAAAAAAAAAAAAAAAAAAAGGGAAGTAGTGATTTCACTTAATTCAAAGTTCATAACCCAAAAACACCCCATTGCTGGATAATTCAATGCAAGACATGAAAGCTAAACCAAGCTGTGGCAGTTTTATATATTAGCAGCATCCCCCATCCATCCACACTGTTTAGCAATTTTCACACTGAACACAGTGAAAACAGTGAAAACTGGCTAACAAGATGGGCAATCAATCAAGTGTATTGGAAAAAAATAGAATGAAGAGTTTCAGTGTCAGAAATCCTCAGTGGTAAAGATAATTATCTCTGACAAAGTTCTGCTTTTATTGACAGCCATGGTAGATGCCTTTAAATATTCATTCTTTGCAGCTTTTAAAGTCAGTTTATTTGCAGTAACATTCATATAAACAACCGCAATGAGTAACACAGTAACAAATGGTTCAGCCGCATGTGCCAAGTGGATTTCATTTAAAACCTTGCATTATTTGTGGTCTTAGTAATCAAATTGTCAGTTCTCTTGGCATGCATCTACTTTTAAAAATTGATAGCGAGAGCATAATGTTTTTTTTAAGCTGCCTGTCTCCTAGAATACATTCCCCCCAAACAAACCCTTCATAATAATCACAGCTTGTATAAATAATCACAATATTGCCCATGACACAGGTTATATATAGCTTTAACTTGTTTTATTTGGAGGCTAAAATTATTTTAAAGGGATAAACCTGTGTACATAAAGTAATAACACTGAAGATAGACAAAATAGAATGAATATATATTGTATATTCACAACAGCTGAAACTGTAGTATACAGTACTGTAGTATTGTATGAGTAGAGGGATGGGTACTGTAGTATTATATGAGTAGAGGGATGGGTACTGTAGTATTATATGAGTAGAGGGATGGGTACTGTACTATTATATGAGTAGAGGGATGAGTACTGTAGTATTATATGATTAGAGGGATGAGTAATGTGGTATTATATGAGTAGAGGGATGAATACTGTAGTATTATATGAGTAGAGGGATGAGTACTGTAGTATTATATGAGTAGAGGGATGAGTACTATAGTATTATATGAGTAGAGGGATGAGTACTATAGTATTATATGAGTGGAGGGATGAGTACTGTAGTTTTATATGAGTAGAGGGATGAGTACTGTAGTATTATATGAGTAGAGGGATGAGTACTGTAGTATTATATGAGTAGAGGGATGAGTACTGTAGTATTTATGTCACTTTATATGGATGAAGAGTTAATTGTATAAGACAAGCTTTCAAGAGATGTTCTCCCTTCCTTAGGTCAAAGCAAAGTACTCAATTTTTTTGCAACAACTGAAACTGAAATTTGAAATGTTTGGCATTGTGAAATTAAAGGAACAGTCTAACCTGCAACAGGTATTTGTTCATCTAATTGCGACTGTTAAATAAAATAGCTTTGCATAGAAATGTCCTTATTTTTAATTTACTGTCACTTACTTATAGAAGTTCCTCCTTTCTTTTTTGCTTCCTCTACAGCTGATCAGAGTGAAATGTTATGCCACTGACTTTATCCCCAGGCATGAGAATTCTGAAATAAAACCATCTGCTGGTGGGCAGCAGCTCTGTGATGTTGCAAACCTGCAGGATTCTGATTAGTTCATCAAAATTCTCAAGCTTCTTATTCCAATTTCTGAATGAAATTTCCAAATTGAACTGCTGAATAGGAAGTAGGTGACAGAGAGAAGAAGCTTCAATGAGAAACTGGCTTTAAATTGAAAAACGTTGCAATTAGTAAATTATAAAACTGAAATAAGTGTTCCTCACACCAGTTCAGAAAGGAACTTCTCATATCACCCTAAATTAACATGCATGAAAAAAGTAATGATATGCAAGAATCACCCGGCTTCACTTTAACCCAATTTTGGGGGCTATTCATTAAACAGTCACGTATATGTCCGTATTCACATTTATTCACGACTTCTCCAACTCCACTTAGTATTATACACTGTGATGTGACCAATTTGTGACCAATTCTGACGTTTACTCCAGTCGCTGACTTACGGAGCTCTTGAATTCGGCTATTCAGCATGTAACAGAGTCTGTCAAAGAGGCGGATTCTGCAGTGCGTTCTGCTATGAATTCACTTGTTTGCCTTAGCCACAAAAGAGTGGCGAATTGAGGTGTTTGATGGCACGGCTCCAGTGTTTGATAAGGCGACTCTATTCATTCAAAACTAACAATGGAGACTGTGACTAAATTAGTCTACTATTAACATGAACTAGGCACAAGGTGACATAAAAATAAGTATATTTTCCTTATATACAATTAGTGGGATATGATGAGACTGACGTCACTGCCCTTCACTGGAGAAATTCTCCTCACTCTGCATGACTTCTCATGACTTCTCGGCCTACTATAGTGCGACTGACTATGTCACACTATGCATGCGATGGCGTCTGATGCTGACTGCTGCTTTATGAAAAAGGAGAAATTAATTTGTGACTTCCTAGTCGTATTGACGAGAACAGAAGAGGAGATACTATGCAAGGTGAATTCTGACTTTGATGAATAACCCCCAAAGTGTTTAACCTCTTCTTTATACCTGATGGAGAACTGGTTTGTAAGGCAGGAGTAAGGTCAAGAAGTATTAACTGTCAGTTAATTAAATTTGCACAGTAGGTGCAAATGTATTGTAGCAAACAATCTGTAATATAAGCATTTTTTGTATCTGAGTAGTTGCTATGGATTATACTACCAGTATACATTTTTATTTTTACATTTGTGAGCTTCATCCCAGCGGGTCAGTTCGACACTTGCCACTGCATTGCATTTTTAACATGTTTTCCTGAAAACATTGAGGGCCTCATTTAAAAAGTGGGAATTCACCTGTAGAATTCACCTTGCTACAATTCAAGTTGTAATACCAAAATAGTTGTGCATTCACTTCTCAGTGTTGACTAAGAATTGACTAGTCTTGTTGAACAAGCAGATCACTGTCAGATACAATGTGTGGCATAGTCAGTCTGATAGAGGTAGAATGTGGAACCCAATCATTGCCAGTCTGAAGTGGCGAAGTCAAACAGGTGAATTCTAGTCACATTTGCTCCTTTCGGCACATTCTTTCACTTACTCAATAGTAGAAGTACATGTGCATGTGCACGCAAAATGAAGCGAAGAGCTCCATAAGTTTGCGTCTACTGTAAACACCCGAATTGGTCACACATTCGCCACTTCACAAAGTTTAATCAATAAATAAACATAGGGAAGTGGCAAATAGATGTGAATTCATAGCTCTACGTGACTATTCAGACTTTTGAGAATGAGGCCCTAAGTCTTATCTTTCTACCAGCTCTGATCGTCCCCATAACTATACTGAATGGTTCAGTAAAAGCACTCATAACACAATGGCTATAACTACCTGCTCTTTACTGGTGTGGACAAAAACAAGTCTATTTAAAGGTGAAATTTTGGGCCATTGAGAGCTTGTGTAAAACTTGTAGGGAATCACTCAAGTGCTGGAACAGTCTTTAGAGATTAACACACCAGAAACAGCAATTTTCTTTCATGCTCAATGTTTATTTCAGGAAAAAAATGAACTTAAAACACAGCCTTTCTTTGGCAAAACAAAACTCACTTCAAAAACACCACTTTCAGAGTAAAAAGTACTTTGTTAAAAACACAGTTGGTAACTGCACCTCATACAGTTTTGGTTAGCAAAGAAAGAATACCTTCCCTTCGACTGGATTGTCTCCTTGGAATTTCAATGAGCTGTCCAGTTTAGTTACTGTATATAGCAGGGTCTTTAACCACATGTCCCTGTTACTCTCACAGGGATTTTTAGTATCAGCCACAGAAACAACTTTTCAGCTTTCCCAAACAAACCACACCAAACTGTCTCTCCCAGTTGCCTTTTAAACTAGGCTCTAGCCTACAGCTAGGGTTACCTATAAAACCTGGACTGACTTCCAGTGATAGGTTCTCATTATTGGAGCAAAATATCTCCCCTCAAACATTACACTCTCACACACTCTAAAAACTCAGTGGGTGGAATGCTGTTCATAGGGTTTGCAATGTAATACTACAACATTTTCAGAAGGTCCCTTCATCTATAAGGAAAAAGTTGAATATTTTTCCAGGCAGCATTGCCTTAAATCACCCTACCAGCTGCACAAATCTACTTAATTTTGTTGAGCACTTTAGTAAAAGCACATAGGTATGCATTATGAAAGCTCAAGGTCAAACTGTGGTGATCATTAAAGGATTACAAGTCTGTTAGCTCGCTGTATATAAAAGCATTTCACATGCATGTTGTATGTAAATCATTACCTGATTAAGCAGATTTACAGATTTGTGTATTTTAATTCTTTTTTTTTAATGAACGGCAGATTATTGTTTTTAAATGCTTTAGAGCCTTTACTTGTTTTAACAGAGGAAACATAGTTTCTCCAGCCCTAAATAGAACTGTCTTATTTTAACCATTCTGTGCAACACATTCCTTACTAATACAACTGATATTTATTTTTTTCTTAACAACGGAAAGGCTAAAAATCTCCCATTCTGTTTCTGAAAGAAATATAAAATATCAAGATATCTTCAGGTAAGTGGATATCTTAAATAAGTTATTGTGCATCACAAATTCCAATAACTGTGGACCCGTCTGTAGAAAATACTGCTGCTTTATCACTATTTTAATGCTCTCATTCCTCATACTGTATCTGCTTTGTAGCTCTGTTATCAGTCGCAAAAACCCAGTATCAGCTACCAAGCTCAGCCATAATTTGAAACATGCTTTGACTTATAATAAATCACCATTCCAAAATACATAGATGAATAAACCATAATACACCTTTGCCGACTTATGCCAAATGCTTGTGATGATACTAGATAGTATTACAACAATAATAGGTGTGTGCATGTAAATGACTGTTAAAATGATTTACTTGCACCTGTGCCACCCATTAGAATCATAATGTATAAGAAACATCTACGTAAGCAGCATATATATGATATGTGGGGCAATACAGTTAGAATGCAGTATAGGTAATGTTTTTAAACATTTCAGTAGAACATCGTTTTTTCAGTATATATACCAGGAGGAAGGATAATTTTTCCTTTTTTTTTCTTTTTTAATTGATTGTATTAAAAGATTGGAAGTTTCTATAAAAGTCAGGGTATCTTCTTCCAGTAATATTTTATACTTTAATGGAAACAACGGTAAATCTTTGTTTTCTGAAATAGATCTAATGATAGAATCATTATTCCTTGGTGTCAATTGTAATTGGATAAACAGGCCTAGGTAATGTTAGCTGATCAGTATCAAGCCTTTCTTTCTGCTTCCATATCTATTTTGCTTATTTATTTTTGGCTCTATGTTTTATGTCATTATTGGTCATGGCAACTGAAAGGACTTGACAACAATGCTAGCAAGGGAAGGTTTATCAACCGAACCACTGAAGGGAAACTACAAACTGGACTTATCATTTTCCAAAATTAGTTATTTGATGTTCATGAACTTGATTTCTCTCCTGCAGCAAAGGTAGCGAAAGACATGATTGTTTTGGGAAAGCTATCCTAGTTCAACATACTGATGTCAGAGTCTCAAAGAAATGCAGCAATGCCTGTAGCAAATTAGAGCTGTCAGATGCCAGTCTCAGATGAATGGATTTGCTGATCAAAATAATTCATCAGTATAGAATTGCTTACTAAGTTTTTCTCTCTCATGATGTGAACCAACCTGACAGTGCCCAAGTAACCATCAAGGCAGATAATGCTGCTGAGGTTCCATACCATGTGCTCCATTAAGCTAAATTAGATTTCTGATAATCCATTGAGTGCTATGCAGCTAAGGCATTACATCTCATTAGAGGGGAAATCAGTTGAACAAGTCTGAATAAAATGTACGCCTTATTAATGAGATAACTATATCTAGTCTATTGTATACTAAGCTACATCCCATACTACTGTAAAGTATAATAAATAAGGCAGAGATAATTGTACAAATAATTTTATAAAGAGACAGTCTATTAATTGGTTCTCATTCTAGTAGATTTGATACTGAAAGTGTAAAACTAAAACTAAATCAAATTTAATGTAATAATGAACAAAAATAATAGTTTTGTGAAAAAAAACAAAAAAACAAAACATAAAATAATTTATGGAGAAGAATGATTAAATGAGAACTCCAGCTCATTTAGGTCCAGGGGTGATTCTTAAGGTGTAGGGGGAAAATGATCACCGACCCTTCTTTTATGCTCCAGCTCTGCCTCCTACTCTCACTAGCATGCCTATTTCTTCTGCACTTGACAAGTACTGCAATCCTCCTCACTTCCTGTTATTGTGTGTTTCGATCAAATAGAGCAAAGCACAGTAGCAGTTTTACATCAGAAAACTCAAGGTGCCGAAATGCACAAGAACAGGAAGTGAAGAAGATCTCAGTATTTTTCAAGAGACAAAATTGTCAAGTTACTTAGAAAAGGTGCAACACTGGACCATGAAAGAACAATTGGCAATTATTTCTACTTATTTCCCCTGATGGAGCAGACTAGGATGCATACATATTACACACTAACATAAAGAGTGTATGATTATTTGTGCCAGATATTTTATTCACAAGTAGTTAGGCTAATTCTCTTGGTCATTTTACACTCGTGTCCTACATCCTCTATGAACCCCATCTTTCCTATCCTACTTCTGGGGAGCCTTTTTTATTCTGCTGCTCCATATTTCTTTCACAAAAAACAATATAAAAATAATCTGTTTGTTCAGTAGAAACAATAATGTTCTAAGACCTATCCCATTGTGGACATTTCTGCTCAAAATTAACATTGAGTGAATGAAAATGACATCTTATTATTTCATTTATCTGTTGTGATAGTGATTTATAAAACATTGATTAATACCGTACATTTGAAAAAGCACATGGACCTCTTTAGTTTGTTTATCAATTTTAATTGAATCAAGGGCATTATGTTAGTGTGCTTGTTGCTGTAGGCATGAAAGCATGTCTCAATTTCTTTTTCTAGAACTCAATGCTTTTATTAATGGTTTGCAAACCACCAGGTGAATATCATTAGTCTTCCATTACAGAGAGACTAATTAAATGCCTTCGATGTAACCTGATGTTGAGCTGTAGAGGATTCTGTCTGTCCCTGCATGTTGAGTTTCTCATAAGTGCTCTATATAAAGGAGAATGCTGGGAGGAAACAGCATGGCTGAATTCATCATTGGGGGAGTAAGGTATATTATAGCACATTGTATATAAAAATAATAAAGAGAATACATTAAGTCTCCATTGTGGGATTTCAAATGTAAATGAGAGTAAAGGATTATTATTAAGAGATGAGTCATGTCTGTTTGTGATGCATAAGTGGCATTACTGTTTTTGCTTCGATCTGCAGACGATTCACAATGAATTCATGCAGACCATACTGTGTGATTTAAATTGATCTAAATCAAGCTGAGGATCAAATTAAAAAAGGGTTCACATATCTCTAATTAAAATTTTAAGAACTCGCTTTCATCATCTTATGGGTTGTTTCTAATTTTTTGCTCTGATTTTTAATTTTCAAGCAGCATCTAAAATAAATTAATGCTTCAATCATATCTGATTATCTAGGAATAATAGATATTGTAGCAACCTCTATTAGATTAGAAGACTTGTAAGAGATTGGTTACATAACTGATGGTAGTCACATCTATTCATTTATTTCACTTACTGAATGGATGGGTACAGCTAATGCCTGGTACTGTCAGCTTAATGGGCTGATAGCAAATAGTAACCATGGTCCCTGCCAGAGATTAAAGCACTCTTTACTACTCTGCTCCACCTGAAGCAGGGGACAGGCTCACCATTGTTGCTAAGGCATTAGATATACTCAGTACAAGCCTACCAATGTCAGCACATGTCACTGGTTATATTTATGCTGGTGGGCAGACATTTATTTTGAATTTTGGCACAACAGAACCTACTTATACCACTGAGTTGCCCATGGCAGGAAATATGCAGTGGTTGGTTGATGCAGCTAGAAACATTTTTATCCCTACTGAGTTAGGAAAATCACAAACAACATTCTGTTTGTTGCACCTTAAATTCTAGCCTTTAGCTTCCATAAATATGAGGATGAGAGCTCTATAATTTGGATACCCACTGTAGCAGATAAATGATTACAGCTGCTCAGAGCTGATTTTAACATTCATTTGGCCTATAGCTCAGCTGGCACAAAAGCACATAGATAACATTATCACACTAGTTCACTAATTCAAAGAATTCTTACTCAGCTCCTGTTGAGATGGTGAATGAAATAGAATTTCCTGGTAGGGTGGCCCCTTTATCCTCACCCCACTGGAAGCAGGAAGAGTATTATTCTGCACTTTCCTCAAAGAAACAGAGCAAGCTGTTGATTATCTTTGAAAAGAAGATCAGCAATAGAGCCAAAATGGTGGGCGCTCTTATAAAATATACAACAACATTGTTTCGGCTGAAATAAGATTAGATGTAAGGAGTGTGTCAAGAAAAATAATATATTGTGTAATCAATTATTGGTTAATTTTTTTCAAATCATTGCATGTTTTGTAAGGTTTGTAAACACACAAACCGTAGAACTTACTTGCAGAAATATACTGATGGAAGGAATCCAAAATAATGCAAGTTTTTAATGTGAGACTGGTGAAACTTTAAAGTGTAAGTAAAGTTATTGACCAAACTATACATATATATTATATTTATAATGTAGAAACATAAATTTAAACATTGAAAAGTAAAAACGATTTTGTGTTTTTCAGTTCCCACCTCTTAATCTTGCAATCCTGTCTCCCCTGCATTACTGTGTGTACTTGCAGTTCTTGTATAGTGCTGAGAAGCCCCGCCCCCTAATGAGGTCACACAATGACTAATTCTGCTAGTGCATGCTTAGTAATCTGATACTTTCCTTTCACTGCTACAATGCTGCAGCTTTGAATTCTTACTAGGAATGAGTCAGTTTTTAAGACAGAGAATGTGAAAGGGGTGGGGGCGTGGCCTTCTCCACTACAGGAAGGAGGAATATTTTACAGAGGGATAACAAGTGCTGCAGAGTGAAAAGGTGAGAGAGGATTTTACGAATCGTTTTTTCACTTTACAATACTTTAGTTTATTTACCAAGATTTCTTTGCATTTTGTAAGAGTTAAATACATTTATTTTTTTGCAGGATATAATATTTAATTGTCTCTAATTCATTTTAATTTGTATAAGAATATCTACAAACACACTGGGGGGATATTTATAAAAGTTGAAAAGGTTCTTGACTACTTAAAGCTGGAAAAAAGCATTTTCTTTTATTATCAAGTCGAAAGTCGCTTTTGATGATTTTCTTTTTTTTACATTGAAATGTTTCGTTCGACCCTTTATAAAAATCAATGGAAAGCTTTATAAATATCCTCTATTATGTTAAAGAAATAGTAACTAGCACATAAAATCTGATCCCTCAAGTTGTAGAAGGGAAATCAACCTTTATGGAAACCTGCAAAGATCTAAAGACTAAGCCACTAATGAATACAAAAGGGAGACTAGATTAACCAATCTGATTTATATTTTATCTACTTTTAATATTCTACATTTCTAGGGGGGAGTTGCTTATGACTTCCCAAAGCTAATAAACTATGTGAAACAAGTGAAATAGAGTGAGTATGCCCCCGTTATCAGTTCCTACACACAAATAAGAACGTAAGATGTATAGCTTGCCTTTCCCATTCATTTTTAAGGATTAATGCAGTGAGTGGAAGCAGACAGGCTCTGAGAGGAAACTGGGGAGAGGCAAGATAAAATAAAGGTGAGGTGTGGCTGGCAGGTGTTAAAAAGATTGAGCTAAATTAAAATGTGTGAGGGATTGAAAATGGAGAGAGTCAGAGAGGTAATGGGAGATTAACAAGGTTGAGAAATTATAAAGGGAGATAGGAAATCACATCAATAGTTTATGGATAGAATGTGAACTTTAGTAAAAGGCAAGGAAGATTAGCACGCACACAGTGCTTATCTCAGAAAATGATGAACATGTGACTTTAGCAGATGGTGGAGCCATGCTGGGCTTTGGATTGCTTCTATTTTTTTCTCTACATCAGTTCCAGTCCAAAATTGCAAAGCCGCTATGTGTGTTTTGGAGAAAAGGCTCAAATTGTTAATTCATTAGTACAGTGTCAGCGAACCTTCAGTCTCCGCATTCCACTTTTAGGCTTTGCCAGCAGGATATTGCTTTAATTACATTTAGTAAAAAGAAAATCTGATGGATCCATCTGTTCTTAGTAAAAGCTGCAGGTAGGTCTTTTGGAAAGCACTTGTTGGTCATTACATTGAAATAGACACTCTGATAGTCTGATGGTCAGTTCAGCAGATGTCTTCTTCCATAACAGCTCCAGTGCCAAGTCATTAAAATTCCCTGTATGGTTTGAAGGGTTTTTTTTTATCACATCGTTTCCATTTCTAGAATAATCCTATTAAACTTTATATAGCAGATAACAGCTCCTGAGACAAGAATTATGTCCCATGAACTTGTGTAACTAAAACAGTTAATGGCATAATAATAAACATTTTTGATCCAAAAAAAAAAAAAAACAACAAGTAGGTCTTGTATTTTTAATAACGTGAGAACTAGTCTGTCATCCAGGAAAAGCTTTATGGTAGAAGCCAACAATATAACATGCTGTATATGAATTAGGAAAGTGTTGTGAACAAAAAAAAAAAAGATATATAAAGGCTGGCCTGGTATCGAGACTAATGGATCTTAGTTTGGGTGACAGACTGGGGCTTATTTATGATAGAGTGAATTTGCCAGGTAGAGTGAATTTGCATTGATTCACCTGTACTGTTGAAAATTCTGTTCATTTACTAAACTGTGTATTGTCACAGCGATGTTGCGAATTGCTACAAACTATTTTATGTGTGTGGTCTGGTGAATAGGAGCGCTGGTGTATTGTAGTGAATTCATCATTTTATTGTCGCAAAGTGTAATTTGTATGTATTAATAAAATAAAGGACAATATCACTTGTGTTGTCACCAGTATGGTACCCAGTATTGTAGCAAGAATAGCTGTCACCAGAACTGTCACCAACAATTTGCAGTTTTTTTTACATTTGCCACTTTCAACCAGTGAAGTAACATCAAATTCGCATCAGTATGCCTTGACAAATTTGAACTTCAAGCATGATAAATACCTGAGGTGTTGTCACATTCACAAGTGAATAGATGCCACATGGCATAAAATAATATCTGGTGAACAAGCAATTTTGGAAAAGTGAGGTATTGTCACAAATTCATGTATTTACATGACAATTTCCACTTTGATGAATAATCTACAAGATTTTGCTGCACAACTAATAATGTATTTTTTTATTTTTTTTTAACTGAGAAACACTGCCTCTGATGGTAACTATTAGGGGGTTATTCACTAAGGTGCGAATTCGACTGTCGAATTCGCAAACAGCGGATTCCCATAGTAAATCCACTACAATTTCCCCATTGTAAAGTCGTGAAGATTTTTTAAAATTAAGATTGCGAAATTTTTCCTTAACAAATTCGCAACTATGACAATATTCTCATTATAAAGACGCGACTGCAACAGTAGCAGCCTATTGCGACGGTCTTTATCTGGCGAATTTGCACCTATATGCAACAATTCGGACTTTAGTGAACAACTCCCTTAGAGGAGATAAGGCAAATATTGTGTGTAGTATAATTGCTAGCATGAACACATTTGCAGCATGTATATTTTCAAGTTATAATTATAGAGTTGTTTGTTATTTTAAAGTAGCACAGCCTGTAGCTTGCAGGTATAGCTTATTAATATGAATTGAGGATTCTCCGATCGGGAGGAGTGTTCATTCTCCTGAACCACATTGTCCCTTCTTCCTTTCTTCTTTATTGGGTAATTTCTGCTTTATATTCCAACCTATAACTGTGGACTAACAAGCAAAATCATTTTTTATACTGCTTGCTTTCTAAATATTAATTTCAGTCATTTCACTATTGTTGTTGATTATTTCCCTATATAATGAAAGACTTGGGGGGGAATTCAGGAAGCTCCGAAGTGAGGCGCGTAGTGTTCGCCTCACTT
>WMED01018968.1:0-12555 GCA_019650415.1 Pipa parva | reverse complement strand
ACCCCTGATCTAAATGGTCAGGGTGAATACGAGATATCAAATGTAAATCTCTAGGAATTTACATGTAAGCAGTGCCTTTTTGATTTAGCAAGACTGGTTTCTTTATCTCATTACATATAATATTCAAACAGCTTGATCTGAAAAAGATACACACACATTATAAATATAGTATAAATCAGCGGTTCTCAACCTTTTTCGCCGGCGACCCCATGTGATGACGTTTCAGCTGAACGTCATCACGTACGCGCGTCATGTGGTGACGTTTGCAGCCAATGTCACCCCGCAGGAACCCTTATAGGAAGGGTTTCTGCTGGCACTTCCAGGTTCCGGAGCTGTTCTCGACCTCAGTGGGACGGCCTAGCGACCCCCGCCGGGGTCGCGACCCACAGGTTGAGAACCGCTGGTATAAATACTATACAAACCGATATCCGTGTTCATTCCCTCAGGGGAAATATTATCTTTTGTGTATCCAATAAAGTTCACTTTGCAGTAAAAGTTTAGCAATCTTCCCTTCTTTTATTATTAATGGTTCCAAAATCATCCACCTCTGTTGGGAAAAGCTATGCTGGTGTTCCCTTAAATGTCTGCTTACTGAGCTTTTCCATTATTACTGCAAATTGAGTTAAGGTATTAGTGTAACCTTCCTTTAATTGTCCTACAAGTTTGGCCAACATACCCTGTACCGCAGGGGCATTTCAAGGGATAAATTACATCAGCCATATTGCACGTTAACTTATCTTTGATGTTAATTTTAAATCCTTGTGATGGATGTGTAACTATTGAGCCTTTAATGGTTGACATTGTATAGGCATGGAACCATGTCCTATTTAGGGTTACTTAGAAAGCATTGTGGGGGTTATTCACTAGGGTGTGAATTCAACTGTTGAATTCTCAAATAGCGGATTCCAATAGCAAATCAGCGACAATTTCCCCATTGTAAAGTCATGACAATTTTTTAAAGTTAAGATTACGACAATTTTCCCATAATAAACTGTCAATATTGTGACAATATTCTCATTATAAAGATCCAACTGCGACAGTAGCAGCCTATTGCAACTGTCTGGCGAATTCACATCTATATGCAACAATTCAGACTTTAGTGAATAACCCCTTGTATATTTGATCCTTTTTCCCCCCCACTTATGTCTATGTCAAATAATTCCCAATATTCCTTACCTCTTCTATAGAAAAGGCCTTTTTGATATACTTTATACCTTCATTGCTCGTTATACATGTATAAAGGTTGATAAGGAAAAAGCTGCATTTTAGGATAGTTACATGTTAAAGCCTCTTTAAATTTCCATATTTACAGTGGCCTCCAGCATTGTGGAATGCATGTATTCACCCATTTATGTTTTAGAATTAATTGTAAGGTTTGTTAACAGAGGTTCAAGGTTAAACCCCTTTAATACCTGCCATTTGTAGAGACCAAGGAAAACAAAGTCATTGCAGGGGTTTCCGTTTACTTTTATTACTTTATTCTGATTAAGTTCAAACCATATAGTTCCTTAGTTACAGTTGAGGAAGTGTTTGGTGTAACAGGCATGCTACTCCTGATCTGAATTAAAACTATTTTGTGCGACTCTTTGAAATGTCTATTAGACAGCCTGCAGTTTGTGGCAGCCATATTGCCTGGGTTTCTGCGCAGGGATCTCCCTGATAGGAGGGTTAATGAGACAGCGCATGTGTTCAACATGGAAAAGTCTTATATCTAAGCTTAGATTAATAAGAGTATCCCTGTAGCCATCATTGCTTGTATGGTCATGTGACGGAGGAACTGTGGAATATTCGGTTAATAAACCATCCTGTAGCACATCCTAGCCAGGATTCCCTGGGTTGGCTGAAGGTGGAAACTACCATATGTAACCTGATAAGAAGTGAATGAATTCAGCAGAGTCCCAGGGAGGGGACCTTTTGTATCAAGTCATCTAGTTGTTCGGCTGATGTGAGGTTAGTGTGCATCTCTCTCTATAACCAGTACTATAGACTTAACAAGGACAGGCCTAGCTCAACAACACTCAGGGCCATAAATAAATGTAATGTTACATAGTTAATAAATGGGCGTTACTGCTTTTTACACTACTTTACACTGTTAAATATAGAGAATTACATTTATTAAATGGCAATTTCAGTGCTAGGCAACTGCCTGTGTGGCCTAAGGGATAAGCCAGCCCTGTATGGAGGTAGTTGGCTAAATATTCATGGCAGGTAAAAGGGGCAGACCTTCCCAGCTTGTAACAAAAAGGCTTTCAAGTAGGTGGTCTTAACCTTATATATGACCCCCCCCCCCCCCTTAAAGGTGAAAAGCCTGCTGGTCCCATTCCATAGGCTGCCCTGCCTGCCTTGATCTGTTCCTACTCCATTCCATGTCTGGCGGGGGGAGGAGGAGGCCAGATAACTTTCTGGACCACATCTTACCACCCACAGCAGTGGGCAGTCATGGTTCTCAATGTCAGTATTATCTCCGACCCATATGCTAAACAAGGTAAGAGAAGACTTGCACTGCAGGTTTTTCTCTTGTCTTGAAGCATGGTTAGTGGAGGATATGTACATTTAAATCTTTCTGCCCACTGCCTGTAGTCAGCAGTTACCACAGTATGTACAGAAACACACAGACCTGTACAGGGAAGTAATGCGGGTACAGAGTATAACAGGGTGTATGCTGTGCAACAAAATACTTCAAAGAACATATAGATAAACAACAGCGTAACTAAACGCATTGGGGCCCTGGTGCCAATCCTGCATCACTGCCCCTTCTCTGCAGGAAGCAGCCACTGCCTGTGGATAAATGCTGCACATATATAACAAATACACAGTATGTGAACAGTGGTAACAAACATGCAGCAATGTATAATGATGGCAGGAAGGGGGGGGGGCATGGCTGACATTCTTATTCATCTAAAATTGTTGGAAGGGCTTGAAGTAAATAACTGCTAAATATTTCAAATCTCAGCAGTATTTCCTGCAAGTGTTCCCATGGCAACAGAAGCATACAGGACAGTACAAATATTTTCACTGCGGTCGCTCTAATCAAATCCCAGTGAGATAGTCTTTGTAGGAATGAAAGGGACAAGCTTAGCATATATAGTTGCATATATTTAGCTGATCACTAAAGACTGATTAACTATACAGCTAAAACCTTCCAATTGCTGCTGACAGGTGCACTTTAAATGCAAGGCTTAGCATGGCTGCTAATACAGAGGTAATGCCGTAGGGTGCACCATCAGGGAAGCGAACCTTAGAGACCCAATCAGTTAAAATATGGGCTTCAAGTTACTGACAATACAAGTGACAGCTTACTGGGCACTAAGTAATTTAACCATACAAGCTGCATTGTTACTGGAATAGATGGAGCGGTCTGATTGTTCAGACTCTGGGGGGCGCTATAGTTTCTAACAGCAGCCTTTGGAGACTTTACAGCAGAAGACCCTATAGTAAGCACTATATTATTATTGTATGCTTCCCTGTGAAAGGTTGTGGGCCACATTGGTTTGACTGGTGTCCACAGTGGCCTAGGGCAGCCCTCAGTAAACCGACAAGTTATATTTGCCATTCTTTACCACTGCACCCCTGATCCCAGTCAGAGATAGACAGCCCCTAGCTTGCCTTCCCAGTTCATTTTGGCTAGCCTGAGCTTAATAACCGCTTCCCCATAATAAACCCGTTCTACATTTCCTTCTACTTTGTATCCCAGTGTTTATAGCTATTGAGGATGTCCAACAGAGAAGGGAATGATGGGAAAGGCTCACCAGCTGCTCCTATTCTTGTTCCAGGAGCTTGCTGTTTAAAACACCATATGAGGATTTGTTTTATAGGTACTGAATGCCCCATACCAAGCCTACACCTATGCAGTTCTGTGTCCGCACAATCAACAGAGCTGGGTCTCAATAAGTTTACCAAGCGATGTGAATCATTAGTGTGTGGCCCCAGCCTAAGAGATTAGCATTATAGGGAGATTCGAGTTTTTCTGCTTCAGAAATTTCTTTATGCCCAAAGGTACAATCTTCCATTTAAAATGGCTTGAAGGATAATGTAGTCTACACAGATGTGGCTTGAATTACAGCAGTACCACACAATATAGGAAATCCCATGTGTGTGACCTTAAACATCAAGCAGATTTATTTGCTCTGCTTTAGTTAGCCTTTAAGCTTTCCTAAAGCCTATCCACATCCAGCCAGCAGGGTGAACAAGGTGAAAGGTTTTTTTGTTGTTTTTTTTAAACACATAATGTTTGAGTGTTGTGCTATTGTTGCTCGTTTTGTGAAACAGGAAGGTTTGGCCTTTGGCAGGAAATCATAAAAGATGATCTCATTAAAACCAGTAAACAGTGCTCTATAAACTTGTAACGCTGCATGAGACCTCCCCCTCCCCCCAATCTTCCCTGGCACCCGCACAAAACACCATTGTGATAAATTGGTTGCTGCTTGCGCTATGCGTCATAAGCAGTAAAGCATTCTCATGTCTTTTTTTGCAGTTTACTGCAATAACGGCTTGCGTTGGGTCATGGCTCTCACTGCATTTAGTAAAATTATAATAAAACATAGGGTGAGGGACTGGCCATACAAAATGCCAGAAAAATGGAACATTTCGGTGCCTTGTTTGAGCTTATAGTAATAGTCACTTTGTGAATGAATCAGATTAAAAACCACAAGTAAATACCCATTGAGATTAAAGTCCATAATAAAAGTGTATGGACACTGAAGTTAATGTTGCGAGCACAATTAATGTTAAACACTGGTAAGCGAGGCACTTTCATTTTCCAGTGTTACTGTCTCTTTAAAGGGAGAGAGTTTAGTGATCCTTTAAAATGTATAAATGTTGTAAGACGAGCCCTTATCATACATTTCAATACATTCTGTTTGTGAACACTATTCAACTCCTTATTTAGTATAAAAAAAATATATATAATAATAATAATAATAATAATAATAATAATAATAATAATAACAACAACAACAACAACAACAACAACATGTAATCCTGTGTTTTTAAAATTAATTTAAGAAGGGAAAAGCCCTTTAATTATATTAAACATATCTATCGAGTGACATGATTATTGACTAGTAAAATAAAATGCATCATCAACAGATATGGCACTGTACACTCATCAGCCCTTTCCACTAAAACTAGAGTACCGTTTACTTGTGCGGAATGTATTATAATTATTGTTTATTGCATGAACATATCATAATAGCACAGCTATTGCTAGTTTCTAGCAATCTTCCCATGTTGTAGCAAGTACTATTCCATAAGAGTTCCCCTTTAATGTTGTGATTAAGGCAGATTTGAAGGGACCACAGTGGTATTGGAGTTAAGTTTTGGGTATAATATCGCCGTAAGCTGGTTTGTGGTTCCTTGGCTTTATTAGGGCTGATTTGCTTAAAACGGCTAAAATTTCAAAAGTTCATTAACCTTCCAAATCAGCTAAGCAGAAATTCTCCCCTTCCCCCATGCGTGTACAGTAAGCTAATATTTCCTGTCTCTCTGAGAAGAGGCACAGAAGAGATGTTAAACTGCCCGCTCACACAGAACTCCATCTACAACAGGTTCTGCATGCAAAGGATCTCCCAGACTGCACTGTGGCAAGCGCAAAACTAGAGGTAACATCTAAGAGAATATAGATGAGAAAATGAAGTAGTAATGTTACTACTGCATGTTTCTGGGTACTACTGGTTTATAGTACGATTTCTTCCTTTATTAATAACCGCTTATCTCCATTGTGTCCAATAAGTCGGTGCCATTGCCTTATGTTTAATTACAACCAGGTAAATATTTCTGGGTTTCTCAGACAAGTCATTTTGGTACTGTTACAGTATTGTATTTGTTCGTTTAAATAGCACTGATATATTACACAGCGCTTTACAGAGGTTCATCATTCACTTCAGTCCCTGCCCCATGGAGCTTACAATCTAGTTTCCCTATTCAGTCGCACACAGATGTATGCGTTTGAATTGTGAAAGGAAACCGGAGCGCACAGAGGAAACCTACACAAGTACGGGGAGAACATACAAACTCCATGCAGATGAATTCCAGGGTGAAACTGAACCCAGAAATGCAAGGCGGCAGCGCTAACCACTGAGCCACTGCATTGTCCACTAATACAGTATTCAGTATAGGTTCTACTGGCTGTATTGCAATGATCTAAAGAAAATCTAGGTATTTAAACAGAAGTTTTTATAGAAAATTAGTCAAGTGGTTAATGTGGAAGTAAACGTGTTCAGAAAATTGTATGTTCTCCCCCGCACTTGTATGGGTTTCTTCCGGGCACTCCGGTTTCCTCCCACAATACAAAAACATACATCTGTGTGAGACTCTGTCGCATTTACCCTTCAACCCTGCCTGCCCTTATTCCCTTTCACAGCTGGGTCTATCTCTGGTTAAATATACTGTATTTATTCATTTATATAGCTGATTATTACACAGCACTTTACAGAGATTTTTCATCCACTTCAGTCCGTGCCCCGTGGAGCTTACAATCTAGTTTCCCTATTCAGTCACACAGATATATGTTTTTTCATTGTGGAAGGAAACCGGAGTGCCCGGAGGAAACCCACGCAAGTGCAGGGAGAACATACAAACTCCATGCAGATGAAGTCCATGGTAAACCAGAACCCAGCGCTGCATGACAGCAGTGCTAACCACTGAACCACCGCACTGCCCAAGATAGTGTTAACTGTCCTACTACTCCATACATGCTAATATTACCTTTAAAAAGGAAATCGATGCCATGTACCTAATGCAGGAATGAATATATGTGATACAAGCTTGTATGCTGGATATTTCATATCTTCCAGGGTTGCCAAATTTCCAGGCGTCAATAAAGTCCCACCTGCACCGGGGGGGAAGAGCTCCGACCTAGATCCTACCTGTGATTAGACACAAAACTGTTGGGTCCGCAGCCTATACTGAAGGAGCGCTCACTCATTTGGGGTAGGGGATCCAGGATAGCGGTTAGAGCAGCAGTGGCATGCCGTAGGTTCACCACCGCTATTCTAGGTGAAGTTTAGACAATACAAATGGAGAAACCTACAGGGAAAGGCAAGAGGATCTTTAAAAGCACTCCAAAACTTACCACTAACAGGGTGGCTTTACCCTGTACCAAAATGGAGTCAATGTGTCTGTAAAATGTATTTATTAACACACTTCCTCAACAGAACATCACACATGAATCAAAACAGAGGGAGTCCCCTCAATATGCATAAAACATACTCTATAAATAGATATGAGTGAATGCAGGGACCTAGAAAAACTAGAAACTCTAAAACATGGTTACTGAATACTATGACTAAGTATCACGCTATGATAGAGTTATAGCAACATAAAGGCAAAGCTGTACATGATATTAGTTAACTTGAAGGAACAAACAAGCAGTCCAAAGAAAGTCCCATATAGACATTATGTTCGTGTATTGGAGCAATGAGGTACATTCAAGATTTCCAGTATTTGTATTGGTGCCAAAAAAAGTTCAGTGCACACATACAGTGTGCACATAAAATCTAACCCCAATGATTATGGCCAGAATAGTGCTCGTCATAGTGACTAATCACATGCTCGGCATTAGGGCCGGGCCAAGGTTTTTTTGCGCCCTAGGCAGAGTAATGAAATCGCGCCTCCCACCCCCAGTCCTTGATGACTGACACACCTGCATAATCCCACTCTCAGAGTCTCAGGGTAACTTTAAATAATTGTTGCGGATTTGCTATGGGAATCCGCTGTTTTGAGAATTCGACAGTCGAATTTGCATCTTAGTGAATAACCCCTTCAGCCTGCTGCACCGCTTGGTATGCTAGTAGTGCTTCTATGCAGTGACGGCCTGATGATCTGATTCTTATATTCTGTGCGCTGCTCTGTCTGGAAGCACAGGGGATTAGAATCAGATCATCTAAGCGCTACAGCAGAGATGGCCAGGCCAAGGAATAGGCAAATAAGGACAGGGCAAAGGAGGGGGGTGATGACCAAGATAGCGCCCCCCTCCTGCTGCGCCCTAGGCAGGCGCCTACCCTGCTCGGCATTGTCCAAATACACATCAAATATGCTGCACTGCATCAGCATATAAGCAGCGCTTAGTAATCACAGCCCAGAATGTGCTTTACTGGATAGGTTCATAGATACAAACAACATGTATTGCCCCTGTTTAATGGCAGAAACTAAGAAATGCAAGGTCATACCATCAGAGATCATTATACATTACCACGCTGCATCACACACGGAGATTCAGATGTTTGGAATCCCAACATGCATTTTCCCTTCCCATATACATAACCTTACATTTAAGCCTTAAGCCTCATTTTCCACTTTCCTGCCCAAGCCTGCAACATTTCTAGATCCATCTGTAATAAAATACTATCCTCCTTTGTATTACATTAAACAATTTATTATCCTCTGCAAAAATTTAAATTTTACTATGCAATCCCTCAGCAAAATCATTTAAAATATATATTAAAGAGAAGAGGGCCCAAAACTGGCCCGAGGAATACTCCACCGTTAATAGTAACCCAATGTAAGTACCATTAATAACCCCCCTCTATTTCCTACCACTGAGCCAGTTACTAACCCACTTACACACATTATCCCCCAGTCCAAGCATCCTCATTTTATGTACCAGCATTTTATGTGGCACAGTATCAAATGTTTTGGAAAAATCAAGGTATATGACATCCAGTGACTCCCCTCTGTCTAGTCTATAACTCACCTCCTCATAGAAGCTAATTAGATTTGTTTGGTTGGATCAATCCCTCATAAACCCATGCTGATATGGAGTTATACTGTACATTAATTCATGTTAAGATACTGCAGGATAGCACCTCTTAGAATGCCTTTAAATAGTTTAGCCATAATAGAAGCTAGACTTACAGATCTATAGTTTTCAGGCTCAAACTTTTACGCCTTTTTGAACGCAAGGACCACATTTGCAACATGCCAGTCCTGTGGAACAATCCCTGACATTATAGAGTCCCTAAATAATGGTCTATGACTGTACTTAATTCCCATAAGACCCTAGGGCAGGAGTCACCAACTAAAATTAAACGAGGTCCAAATTTAAACATTAAGGAGAAGCAAAGGTCCGGAACATCAAATTTTTCTCACTTGGACCAATGCCAGCAGCTGTGCTTGTCCTCCGCATGTAAACAGATGGGTGGATATGATTGGCTGATTTACATCACGTGTGGCGTTCTGCTGTTTTACCGTAATGCAAACTTTTTCTATCATTCCCCACCTGAGAAGAAGGGGAATTTATGTGCCCCACATCCCCCCAAATCACCCCAACAATATGGTAATAGAATAGATAGTTATTGTCACTAGAATTGCAAAGTTTATCAAGTGAAATTGAAGCCCCTACAAGCCCTTTCCCACACTGTGCTGTCTTTTCACTAACCTCTCCCTGTTGGTGCGGTTCCTGTCTCCTTTTGGTCGCCTCCGCTGCTGCTGGCGCAGTGGAAGTGTCGGTGTTCTATCTGGCCCCAGGCTTTTTCTCTCCTTCTCCGTCACCTCCTGTAACAGCCTGTGTGCTTAGGATGTCTGTGTGCATATGTCTGGGTTCGGGCAGGCCACAGGTAAAGTTGCTGTGTGGATCTACTTTATTTGCTGGCGTATAAGACGACCCCCAACTTTTCCAGTTAAAATAGAGAGTTTGGTATATATTTACCATATAAGACTACCCCTCTTCCAATGCAAATCCTGCTTGGATTGGTCACCTCTCCCTGCCTTCCCAGCCCTCCCTGTCTCCAAGATTATCAGAGCACCATCACACTGTGCTGACCCCACAAGCTCCTTCCCACACTGTGCTGCCCCACAACCTCCCTCCCACACAGGGCCGGTTCTAGCACTGGGCGATGTGGGCGACTGCCCATGGTGCAATCTATTTGAGGGGCACTGTCGCCTATATCGTCCACCGCAAACTTACCTCCTCCAGTGTTCCAGCGACGCTCCTCCTCTGAGCGACGCTCCACAAGAAGGTCGCATTCCACATACCTCATTGTGGAGAGGCGCTCAGAGGAGGAGCATTGCTGGAACTCTGGAGGAGGTGAGTTGGGGACGCCAGGCGGGTGTGCGCCTGGGGGATGTGTGCGCCGGGGTGAGGGTGCAGAGGGGCGGTTCGGCCAGGGTGCCCATAGGGCCAGAACTGCCCCTGCTCCCACACTTGCACAACCCCCCTCCTCCTTCCTTCCTTACTACCCTCTGAAGGAGGGGGGAGCTAGCTTAGTTCTCGCCCCCTCCTTTTCCCTCTCCTTCTTGTTGGCTGTCTGTAGCAATTCCTCTCCCTATTACCGATTAAACTTCCTGTCACTCACTAGAAGTTTAATCAGTACCGGGGAGAGGAAACGCTACAGCACAGTGCAGCACTGATTATCAGTGCTGGGGAGAGGAATCGCTATAGCGCTCAGCTCAGCGCTCCAGCACAGACAGCCGGCAACGGAGGAGCTGTCTGTGCTGTAGCACTTCCTCTCCCTGGTACCTGCACTACTTTTGGGAACACTGCTGGTCCAGACAGAATGGCGTTCGGGTCTGGATCCGGACCGCGGTCCACCTGTTGGTGACCTCTGCCCTAGGGTGTAGACCATCTGGATCCGGTGATTTATCTATTTTAATCATGTTAAATTAAGCCATCTGGAGATTTTTGGGATCCACTTTTTAAGAGGTAGCGCTCGGCCACAAATCGACATTATAAGTGACTAGTAGAGAGCCATTTGTCATTGGTAAGGCAGGTCTGCTCCTTCCCTCTTCCCTGACTCTTGGATAATGGTGTGCTAGGATTGGCCATTGTTCTACAGGCACCACCCACATCCATAGGCATCTATTTTCTACACATTTGTGTACTTAGCAATGAATATCCAGCCTCTGTGTCATGGGATTCTGGGAGTTATAGGTCGGTAACTACTTCCCCTTTAAACAGAGCATAAAGACAGAGATTTTCTGCTTCTGGGCAGTAGTAAAAGTGCCGAGGCAACAGAAAAATCAAAGCAAATCAATAAAAGCTTGCTTCAGCCAGCTTTCCACATCTTCAGTGACTTGAAATTAGTTTTGGCTTCTTTTCTGCCTCTCAAGCAGTACAATTTAAACTAACCTGCTCCAAGCCATCTACTCATATGTCAGAGGTCCCTGGCAAAGAGATGCAGGGAGGATCTAACATAGAATCTAACTGGGGAAGGAAAGAGTTAAAATGCATGCTATTTACATATAGCAATAGGCATGCTGTAGGTGGAAGCCTTTATCCATTAAAAGAACCATAACAAGATCCCTGGAGAGGGGGGGGTGGGGGAGTAATCAGCTGAAAATACAGGTAAAATAGTCCGTAGACAGGTGTAGATAACGTTTTAAACCAAGAAGTTTGTTCCTATGAATTCAGAAGATGTACAATTTTAATTTAAGACAAAATGGGTTTGTTACATAAAAAAATATATTAGTGTCAATATTGTAATTGGTATTTACAGACACTACAAAACTATAAAGCCTTTCATTAACATGAGAATTTCATATCTGTTTTTAACATTCCAACTTGCCTAACAGCACCAGGTTTCTGAACTAGCCACCCTTTTTCTGTAAATATCAGCTGGTGTGTATGGTATTACCTGAAGTTCAACTGAAATGGATGATGCTGGGTGGGTTTTTCTTTATTAAACAGATCAAAGATGTCTGCAAACAGCGAGGGTATTAGACAAAGTAGTACAAACCCAAACTTATTGGGCTAGACTCATTTCATAACAGCATTTTTACCCCTGACTTGTTAAAGTGGACCAGTCACCTCAACATTTTAATGCTAAATTAGGTTCTATTAATGAAATAAAACTTTTTTCTATATATATATATTTTTTTTTTTTTTTTTTTTTTTAAATGTACCTTTATATAGTATTTCTCTGTCATCTTCCCCTGTCAGTCTGACTTTTCTTTCTTGAGTTGGGTTGGGCTAGGGCTAAATGATGATAACATTATAGCTCCAACAATTAGATCCCTGCTAGATTGTGATTTAAGGGATCTGGTTGGAGAAACTTTATTCAGAGTCATGCTTTTAGCCCCGCCCAGTCTGAGAAAGCACAGGCTGACAGGGAAGATGACAGAGAGAAACGCTGTATAAAAGGTACATTTAAAAATAATTATATATATATATATATATATATATACAAAAACATTTATTTCATTAATAGACCCTAATTTAGTATTAGAGTTTTGAGTTGACAGGTGCACTTTAAGAACATTTGAGAACAATGGTACCATACACTGCTGCAGTGACAATACAACAAAATGCCTGCAGTTTTCCTCTATTGACTTTACAGCAAGTTTACTAACTAGGATTTGCCTGTCAGTTTGTCATTGATGGACACTTTTTGCATTGTTTACCGATTTCAATAATTTACATCTTTTACAGCCAGTTTCTTACTGCAGATACTTCTTTTACCCCTACTCTCTCTATTCAGCAGTTCTGCTTGGAATCTTATATCAGACTTGATAATTCTGAGTAACCAACATGAATCCTGCAGGTGGGTAACCCCACAGAGCAGCTGCTGAGTAACCAATCAGAATCCTGCAGGTGGGTAACCTCACAGAGCTGCTGCTGAG
>WMED01018967.1:0-12555 GCA_019650415.1 Pipa parva | reverse complement strand
GGCGCCCAAGGGGTGGTTCGCCCAGGGCGCAAATCTAGCCAGGACCGGCCCTGTCCATAGGGAATAAAGGGTTTTCGCTACCCTAAATCAGGTAAATACTTAAATGCATTTAAAAAAATGCAAAAAGGCTTAATAAATTTCGATATCGGTGATATATCAAGCAGGGAAATGTTATCAGATTTTAGTAAATAACCCATCAAGTTTACCACTGCCCTTATAAGACCTGTATTTCAGTGCCTAAACTTGTCATTTTATGAGCAAAATTTATTAAAATCGTTAAATTACCGATATCGGAATTTTACCAATATCGATATCGCGATAGCTATATTTCAGACATTGTGCCACTGAAATCAATGGTTCGGCCGAAATTCGATTTCACGATGTCGGTGGTATTGATATCGCGATATCGGTAAAATGTCAATATCGCTATATCAGTAAAAACCCATTCAATATCGCGATATCGATACTATCACTTTTAATAAATTTTGCCCTTGGAAGGCATATTTACTAAGACCTATTTGACCACATCGATTGATTTCACCCCCTTTCACTGTCAATGTTTGTTTCCCTATACTTTTCGATTCCCCTGATTTACAAAGACTTGATAAAAATGTTTCCCCATCGAAATAAATTGTTAACAGGAGCACACTTTGCAATGCTTTTCTATGAGGGTTCCTTCTATTACAGATCGATATCGATGTCTCTTTTTGATGGGGAAATATTTTGGACTCAGACTAAATGCCAGGACCAACTCCATAGGGAATAATGGGTTTACGACAGCCTGAGGGTGGGGAATTCTTTTGGATGCTAAAATGGTTTTTGAACAGTTTTGTAAATTGGAGAAAACAGCGATAATGTTTAATATGGGGTGCTTCTCCTGCATTTACTAGTCAAATAACCTATTCAGCTTCAGTAATTGTGCCCCGAGGATATTTATAAAAACTGAAAAAAAGTTTTCTCCTGGTATATCAATATCCCTTTAATTATGTCGACATTATCAATATCACCAATATCAATATTTATTAAGCACCTTCAGACTTTTTTTTTTATTGCTGAACAGTGTTCGTCTGGTTGAGGGAGGTGAAAACGCATTATTACCTATGGAGATAATTTAAAACATTTTTTCTAAGTCTCAATCAAAAAGAAAAGTGTAATGATATTAATGCATCAATTTTCATTGATACTGATATAATGTACTCACCTGTAATGTTTGATGCACTTTTCCCATGTCTGTATTATATTTGTATTGCTGAATTGTACAGCGCTGCGTAGATTTGTGACACTTTATAGATAAAATTATTCATACACACAAAAACAGACACCTACTATTCAAAGACAGACACTTTCTTAAAATTAATTTTATATTATATTTGTCATCATATTTTGAAGCATTGTACAATAAAGGTAGTAGGCCCAGCCAATTAGCAGTTATAAAGAATCATAAAAGGCAATAATGCATAGAAAAACTGTAAAAAAAAATAAAATAAATTAGCAATTTTTAAAATTTGAATAGCAATATAGTAACAACAGTGCTTTTCAGATTCCAAATTCGAACAAACAAACAGAAAACATAGTACTGAGGTTTGAAAATACTGGACAGATTAATGGCTTTAGATTATACTGTTTAGATAAATGAATATATATATATATGCATACAAATATCTGACTTAATATATAAACATAAAACATAATTAATAAAATGTCTGATTGGCATTTAAACATTATTCCAAAGGATCCAAGTAATTTGCATTAAGGAAATATGTGCAAATTGTGTAAATAAAATATCACTTTCTATGAATTATTGGAACTAAAAGCAGGTGGTCTGTACTATAAACAGATCATTAAAATATCATCAATAAAAAAAATCTCAGTAAAATGCACTAAATATCTTACATTTCACAAAAACAATGATTCTTTTTACAGATTTGCAGGTGTAGACTTATAAGAATATATCACTATATTGGCATGTTTTTTTGCAAAGTATACCTGCTTGTGCCTAAACACTCAATCACTAATTACAATCTAGTACTTTTAGTTAGCGTCACATAGAAATTATTCATTTTTGCTACAGATGAATTTTTTTTATCATAAAAAAGATGATGTACTGTACAGCACATGATTTCTAAGTGAACACAAAATCAAGGAATTATTTTACTATTCATCATTGCTACAGAAAAGAATATATAGCTCTTTTTATCTGTGTACATTGTGTACATTTTTAAGAACAATGTTGATTTTTATCAAATAATAATTTCTTATATTGTGTTAAATGTAAGAGGCATTTTATTATTTTCAGTTTCGCCCTCAATTTTCCTGTAAGTGTGGCTAAAGTACAGATGTGAATTAAAAGGAAATTGTTAAGAAAAAAATAAAAAAATATTTTGATGTCTGTTTCCCCCCCAGCTTTTTCCTTTTCTAGGTCTCATAATAAAAGGCATCCTTTCCTATTTTCTTTCATTATTGTAATCTTCTTCCATCCCTAAATATTGCACAAGAGAAAGCTACAGGTTTGTGATGTCTACAGAAAATCTAGCCATGGTACAGTGGTTTCTTGAATTGTTTTGTTAATTTGATCCCTTTAACACAAATCATCTCTTTCTCCCTCCTCCTTTACATTCTGTCTTTTCTTTAAGAAAATGATGAACGTATCACCAAAGATCCATACCACATAAAAGAGTTTAGATGTAGGGGAGGTACCCATCTCCTAAATTTTATTAAAGAGGATTGAATTGCACATAGCAAAACCCACACACTATCGAGTGCATCAACTTCTTTTCAGCTTGAGAGAGATCACAGGCATGTAAGCTTTACTGTATGCATTCATAAATACATGTCTATGTATACAGAGGTGAAAATGTTTAACTTGAAATTTAGAAAGCTATCTACTTTTCTGTTAAAATAAAAATCTTTTGAACCTTCTACAAACAAAATGAGCAGTAAGATACAGAAAGTATTATTTTTTGTCTTTCAACCCTCTTCTTTTATCTGCTTCAATTAAATATGATTCACCAAATAAAACAATACATTTGAATGCTGTACATTAATAAATGGATTGCTGGAGCAAGTGGAATGATTCCGTTTGTAATATACAGTTGCAATACATATTTTTAACATTCCTTTATTTAACCAAATACTATGATTGCCTTAATTTTTTTCTTTTATTTGGATAGATAGATAGATAGATAGATAGATAGATAGATAGATAGATAGATAGATACAGATAGATAGATAGAACATTTAAGTTAAAATCATACTGTGTACTCCTTAATTCAGACTGCCTCAACCAATTATTCTGTGCATTTACTGCCCTATCTCACTGCCTCAAATGAAGACTGGGACAAGAAGAAGGTGTTCTAAAAATTAGCATGTAAATCCCAGCAATTATCATGTGGAAGAAAATGAGATTTGCATTGGCAATAGGTGGGATCTTGTAATAATGTATCACTAACTAGCAAATCACTTGCCTAACCATCAAGCTATCATGCACTGGTTTAAAGCGCACATCTGCAGGGAACAATAAAAACACTTTCCTTATTTTTGACAAACCAATGGATCACATTATAGATACATACACAAATGATGTAATGTTACACGGTATGTAATAGTGAAGATGTGTGCTATAAAATGGGTGGACTTTTATATAATATTGTTTAACATGAATGTGAATCAAAAAATAAAACACTATTCATAGATATGATACCTCACTAATATCTATATTTAGAGCACATACTAGCTATGTCTGGTTTTTAGAAGTAAGTATTTTAGGAGAAAAAATTATTTGCCTTACCTGTAAAACTTATTTTCTCTTTAAAATGTGCATGAAACTATATTCAGTTAACTCACTTTAATATTCCTTATTTTGTGACTTGGATTACTGTGCTGAGCTTGTGCAACTGGACCGGCAAAATTTGGTGCAATAAGATATACTTACTCATTAGATCACAGTTGTCATTCTTAGTAACAGACTCCTTGTCATCCAACTCTGCTTCTTCTTTGCCACCGATTCTTTCTGTATCTCTACCTGGTACTAAATAGGCTTTCTATTCACCATCTATATCCATCATTCAGATGGGATCTGTGTCATTATTTCTGTTTGATCTCTGCGTTCCCTCATATAAGCTTGTCTGCTGCATGCCTCTGGGGTGTTGTGTTATTATAGCGGGCATATGGAAATAGCACCTATTGCATACAGTATTTCATTTTTAATATAGGTATTGATAAATATAGATATATGGAATATAACCAGAAATAAGGACTATATCCATGCATATAATGTGTCTTTATAAATCTTTAGATATGTTTGCCTATATGGATAGGACTTAAGACACCGGACCATTAGTTTTATATATACATATAGCATTATAAAACATCAACCCATTATTAGAATACCCTAACACCCCATTTGTTTGCATAGCTGTCTAATGCATTTTCTTTGTATACTTCACATACTTTTTTATGTTTTTTTGAGAAGGCATTTGCAATGAAAATGTAAGAATTATTGTTGGTATTAATTGTGAGAACACTGTATGTATATTGCTGTTGTTAGTGGAGTCTGGAAAGGAAATAACCTGACCAGTAATTATCCCACACTTTGTATGAAGTTGATGTTAGCATGTTCATAGTTGGAGAACCCCCTCCCCTAAAACTCCAGAAGGGAAAAAAGAAAAATATTTTCCTGTGTGTCTCTCTTGTTTGTAGGCGTGTACACCTGCCCTACTTATTACAGCTTTCCTCTCTGTTTTTCTTAATTGCTATTATTAGGATTATTTCATTTTGGACTATTTGCCTCCACCCCCTCCTGCCCCTTCATTTGCTGAGCTTGTGAGTGAGTGTGTGTGTGTGTGTGTGAGAGTGTGTGTGTGTGAGTGAGTGTGTGTAAGTGAGTGAGTGTAAGTGAGTGAGTGTGTGTGTATGTGTGAGTGTAAGTGAGTGTGTGAGTGTAAGTGAGTGTGTGAGTGTAAGTGAGTGTGTGAGTGTAAGTGAGTGAGTGTGTGAGTGTAAGTGAGTGAGTGAGTGTGTGTAAGTGAGTGTGAGTGTGTATGTGTGAGTGTGTGTGTAAGTGAGTGTGTGAGTGTAAGTGTGTGAGTGTGTGTGTGTGTGTGTGAGAGAGTCTGTTTCCCTCCTCTATCAGCAAGCTGTCAATCACAGCGGCGGCTCCTCTTTCATCTCTTTCCACCGCCTCCTCCCCTACTGCAGACAGACAGAGAGAGGAGGGAGGGCGGGGAGGCAGAAAGAAAGGGGGGGCACAGGAGGAGGGGGATGTTAAAGTTACATTACACAAACACTCTCTGCATGCCCCTTCATAGTGATCGGGGAAGACAGCGTGCCATTCCCAGTCGCAAGGTAGGAGAGGAGTTTTGCTGAGTTACCTGGTGTGAATACAGGAGTCCCACAGACACCCCCAGGACTCTCACTGGGAGACAGGGCACTGGACAGCATCCCTGGATCAGCTTTTTTAATGATGAGGAGAGGGTCTCAGGAAAGCCCCACACACTGGTGATGTTATAAAGTGTCCTCCTCCAACTCCGCTCACTGCTTGAGAACACGGGGAGTTCCACCTGATGATCCACGGGGGGAAAAAAACTCACTGAAGTGTCCTGGATCCTGCGCATGCGCTGACCCCGCTGGGCGCTGGGAACTTTTCTCTTTACATCCAGGAGGATTGCTGGGAATAACTGAGGGGGACACCGCTGGACGCTGGGAAGTTTTCTCTTACATCCAGGAGGATTGCTGGGAATAACTGAGGGACCCCGCTGAACGCTGGGAATAACTGAGGGACCCCGCTGGACGCTGGGAATAACTGAGGGACCCCGCTGGACCCTGGGAATAACTGAGAGACCCCGCTGGACCCTGGGAATAACTGAGGGACCCCGCTGGACCCTGGGAACTTTTCTCTTACATCCAGGAGGATTGCTGGGAATAACTCAGGAGTTTTTAAAGGCAAACTTTTTTTTTTTAAGTTTTTATTTTATTTTTTTAGTCTGTGCAGAACACAGAGAGCTTGGCACGTTTCCTTGTAGTTTAGACAATCCCTTCTGTTTTATTTTTTACAGGTTTACTCACCTCTGAGTCACCGGCCACTAAAAAAAAAAAAAAACATTAATAAAAACTACATTAGTCACAATTAAAATAAACATTTTTTTTTTGTGTTTTTATCCTGCTGCCCATGTGATGTCACGTTTAAATGGAAAGAGAGTTGCTTGAAACTCACCAGTACTTGGATGATTTATTTTTTTACTTTTTAACCCCAGAATTAGGGGAAGGCAAGGGTTGGACCATTATCTACAGTTGCACTGTGTGACACTGGCAAACTCAGATATAGACAAGGACTTGACAGAGAAAATAACCACCAAACATTTTTATTTGATTGATTTGGTGAAAGACAATCTTGCAAGTGGGACTATTTTGACATTTCGCTGGCTGTCTTTAAGCTTTGGTGGTTACTTAAGAAGCTTTGCTTTCTCTTTTTTTGGTTGCCCTCTGACATCTACTACTCAGACCTAGTGCTCTGTGTCATAGAGCCATGCCTCAGCTCTCTGGAGCAGGGGGAGGCAATGGAGGTGGTGGGGGGGACCCTGAGCTCTGTGCCACAGATGAGATGATCCCATTTAAAGATGAAGGAGATCCCCAAAAGGAGAAAATCTATGCTGAAATCAGCAATCCTGAGGAGGAAGGAGACCTTGCAGATATTAAGTCTTCTCTGGTTAGTGAGACAGAAATTACCCCTAGCAACAACCCTCATGAGGTAAGACACAAAATAAATTCATAGGTGCAACAGTTCTGTTTCCTTTTTAAGGGCAGTTTGCTCCTGCACATGCGTACAGCAAGAAGATGTATGCAAGAAATTGCCTTAAAAAACACATCTATGACTTTATGCCAATTTCTTGCACTATTTCCACTCACTGGAGTTACATCATGTTTTTAAAGAACTCACTTTCTTAGATGCATGCATCATTCATAGTCAATATGTATTATTTGTTGTTTTTTTATTATCAGCATCTGTTCTAATATAAGAAAATGAAGTGTTGTTGATATGAACACAAAGCTCACATATGATACCAGAGACTGAATTCTTGAATTATGCCCCATAATATTGCATTCAATAAATTGCCTATGATGCCCTCGCTTTGATGTTATTTGGCGGTTGTATCCACATTTTTAAAAAGGTTCACACACAGATGATAGAGTCATTACAATGTAATTAGCTACTTAACTTATTTCAATATACTTTTTTATAGAAGTGACTACAGTTTCTTTCACTGGCTGAAATGAATTCCAATTGGGGTGTGTTTACAGAAAATAAAAGTAAGAGAAGGGAGAGGAGATGGCCTTCTTTACAGTTGATAAGTGCAAGCTATTATAGTTCCATGTCTAATCATAATAAACAACTTCTTTTGATTTAAGCACCTCTTTAAAATGTTTACATTCTTTTGTAAGTAAACCAAGCCTGACAGCACAGACTATAAACTGCTAATTTGATCCCAATGACTGACCCAAGACATCACAGATTGTCCCAAGTTTACATGATATTTAAACCATGATTTGAGGCTGCCAAATCCACAAGGACCAGAGAAAAAAAGGTTATAGTTCATGTGGGGACCACAGAATGAGATCCTTAGGTACCCCTAATTTAAAGCTGATATGCCTCTAAGTAAATATGACTTAAAGATCCATTCAATATCCATGGCTCACTGAAGAAATATAAGTAGGATTACAATGACTCTAAAACTCAGTAGCTAAATCGAATTTCAGTCACACTAAATTGGCTAAATTTTTTAGCTTAACCTATGGCGCCTCTTTACACATTTTGAAGAACCAGCTGCTGGAGACACCAGAGCTGGTATAAAATAGGTTATAACCTTACCACAATTCTGCTCTTTTTCTTTCACTAAATAAATTCTCAGAGCATGTATTCTTCTTGCATAGACAAGACTGTGAAACTCAATACTCTTTTAGGAATGTTGGAGTGTGGCCCTCCAGCTGTTGTTGAAACTACAACATTCAACATTTCTGTCTAAGATGTTTAGTGCTTTTTAATTTAGAAGTTTAATGAGAATACCTGTCTGTCTGCACCTCCTCTATTTATTCTTGTTAGTTAGGATTTTCCCTGTTTTTGTTATGACTTATTTTTATTGACATTGTTAAAGTTTCCATCCATAAGCAGTTTCAAAATAAACCATAAACCCAAGCAGGCACTGTTGTCTAATAGATAACAGTTGCTTTTAGGGGATGCTATGTGATATAGAGATATACAGCTTATAAACTGTGGGTTGAATGCTTTGCATAAAGCTTGAGAGTAACCCAAATAGAGATTGAGATAAGACTGTAGAATATATTAGTGTGCTGTTATTCTAATCGTAAGAGGTCCAGAACCAGAGATCCCAAGTATTTTTACAAGTTATCAGTCAACTGAATTAAAGATTGACAACTTTTTTCACAGGGCTGCCCTGGTAGCATCGTCTCAAATGCAAGTTTTGTTTACCTTGGAATAAATTTATTGGATGTTGCAGAAATAGGTTTTCTTTGACAGCTTGAATTTCAGTTTTACCACTTCTGTTTACATTGAAATGATCTTCCATTTGCTAGGGTCTGTTAAACAAGCAACCAGGTGCTGAGTTATGTACAAACTGGAATTGTTTTTAGTAAAAAGCCTGAAGAGAAGAATAAATAATGAATAAAAGTTATAAATGAAAGAAAACCCGGCAACCAAAAATAAAGCAAAACAATACATAAGCCACAGTGCAATAGCAGACTCTCTATGTATACCACTATCTATAGAATATTAAATATATACCAAGGTGGGCAACCCCTTTAAGCAAAAAGGTCTGGTGGAGTTGTAAACAGATGTGTTCTCTATGTAGAGGAAGTGGTTTTCTGACTTGAAATGTATAACTACCACACGTATATGACTGTTTTCTAGCCGCTGCACAGGTGAAAACCTTGCAGTTTCTAGAACTAGAATGAAATGAAAGCTTTTAGTGAAACAGTTATACAACATAATACTCTTGTTAATTTCACTTTCTGCCATTATTTGTGAAATGGCATACAGTTAAATCCTTATGCAGCACAGACTCAAATGATTCAGGCAGCGGACTCAAATGAGAGTAGATATTGATGCCAATATTCTTTGTCACTTGCATAATATGTTATACCTGTATATGAGACTCAGAGGCAGTTTAGAAGGAAGTAGAACATTTTTTATGCGAGATGGAAGGGCATTCAGTGCAACTTGTAAAGATGCATATGATTGCAATTTATAATGCAGCCAAACAGATTGCTGCCCAGACACCCATGCCCCCAATTATTACCAAAATTTGGGATTGTTTGCTGCCCAATTGCTGGTCGTCAGTGCAGTTGCTGCAACTACAACCCCAATAGTTATGCCCTGCTGGAATTGTCAGTATACAAGGAGCCCAAGGCCTTATAAAATTATAGACATTTGTGCAGGTAGTGCCCAAGCCTGCCACAACCTAACAATTAAAGCCCCCAAACTCGACAGGTATGTTAGTTAGACTGTGATCCCTTGGGCTCTGGAATAATTGACGTTATATCACATGACATGCTACAATTCAGAATTGTGCTTCTCAGGAAGTATTATCCAGATGACTTACTGGCTGAGTGCCCTGGAATGGACCCCTACAGCAGCACCATTTGTAGTTGCCCATTGGTGGCCCTGTTTACATTGCAGTAACCACAAACAGAGATCAGTCTGATCAAACAATTGGTCTCATAAGTGCTTGTTTACACTGGCAACACTGTGATTGTTACTCAGAAATAAGAGAAATCTCGGCTACTGCTTTCCCCAGAAAAAAAAAGCTAGTTTACAATTGTTGCAACTTTGTTTTTAGTGCTGCTACTTTGAGAAATTACATTATTGTGGAATAAGAATGATAGGAGACAGTTGCTGTAACAAGTGTAATCTGGACTGTGTAATTTCATTGCAACTCCAATATGTCAAATGGTATTTTAAAAACACAGCTACTAGTTACTTTGACTAAATGTTGCATTTACATTCTACTACCAGCTTCTGAGTTGCTCTAAAGCAGTGGTTCTCAAACTGTGAAAAGGCCATAACTAGTGAGAATCTATGGAAAGGTTAGTGAAATTAACTTTATCTAGCTATAGTAAACCTAACAATTAGCATTTCATTATTTGGTGTAAATGTACCAATTAGCATTTCATTATTTGGTGTAAACCTACCAATTAGCATTTAATTATTTGCTGTAAGTGCTGACTTTCAGTGTGTCCTTTTTTTTGTAATATTCAGTTGACCCATACATTGCAGAGGATTTTTATGATAACTGCATATTAATTATTTTTGGGGCAATTTCAGTGCAACCTTAAAAATGGATCGTAAACGTTGCAGCTACTAGATTCTGCTCCCAGATACTGTTGCCAATGTAAAATATTTAAGAGAAGCTAATGATAAATAAAAATTGTAACTCTTGTAGTTGCTTCTGCAAATAAGTTACCAGACCTAGAGTTGCAAGTTTAGAAGCGCGTCCCGAAAATACGCCGGCGAACTCAGGTCATTGTATATTTGGAATGGGCTTTTCTATTGTACTTACCCGACACAGTGTGAACACTCCCTTGGCGTTCGCTGCTCCTTCTATGTCCTGTTTTGTTCATATGCTCAGGAACACGAACGCATGACACGAAGCATTCTGGCATGCACGCGCTCGTGTTCAGCACTGGTGTGCAAGGAAGGTAAGTGCCATAGCCTATGTGCCATGGCCCATAGGGATTTGCAGTGAACTTTTTTTTTTTTTTTAGTGCACTGTATATAAACACCAGTGTGAACCTGGCCTAAAACCCTAAACAAGTTGTCTAAGGTCTGAGTGACTTACTTTATTCATTGCTCTTTTGTTACTTTGCTAATTGCTGTTCTAATTCACAAAACTTTGTGTTTTCAGTATGCTTCCTAGGGTACGGTGGGTAATACTAAAGCTGTTTATTGACTGGAGTCTCTCTTAACTGTTGAAGCTAGTTGTCTGCTTACTTGGAGCTGTATGTAATTTTTTATTTAAATGCATGTCTAATCTAAGATTAACCTTATTAATGTTATATTTCCCTCCCACAGTCTTAATTTGCAACAAATGCAAGTATTTGTTTAGAGTAGAACATTAAGGGAAGTCCCTCATTGTACTGGTGCACCAGGCTTCTGTGTGTATTTGTGTATATGCATGTCTACATCTGTGGGAGACCTGACCTTCTTGCCTGGGACCTTTTCTAACTGAATTGACCCAGAGATTAAACCATATCCATAGCGTGAATCCATTCATCCTCTTTGACATGGCAGAATTTGTTTTGCCTACTGGCCTTTCATTGTGACCTGTTAAATGGCATAATTAAAAGAAATTCTAGGATTCTGAAGCACAATATAGTAGGAACCATTGGTTCTACCCATATCCTTCATAACCATATGTCTCAAGTTCTCAGGGGGACAGTGGTGTCCCCCCTGGCAATGATGTCACCATTGAGCCACCCACTTTCTCCTAATTAGATCTGTACCAGTGACATCTGCCCCAGGGGCTAGGCATCAGTTATAAAGAGGGGGGAGAGGCTAGGGGGACTGGGATTCGAGGACCAGAACTGAAAAACTCTTGCAGAGTCTTGGACAATTGAGGTGTATGCATAACTCTGCCTATCCCCTTGTCACTTACTGAACATCATCATTGCCCCTGACCAATCATCTGGTTATTCCATACAACAGCCTGGCCCTTTAACTTTTTTTCTCGTATTTGTCTGGAACATGTTTTTTTTTCTTCATCATTGCTTATTCCACTATACATGCAGTGTGGGTGTAATAAATGTATTTAATATATGCTCTTGTATGCTTGTAAGCCTTTTGTAAATACTGAGAAATGTATCAACAGGTCCATTTGAAGTCAAGTAACCCATACCAACCTATTATCAGTTAGCTTTCACTGGTTAGAGATGCTAGAGTAGTAAAATATTGTCTGCTATGGGTTATTATAGCTAGATAGTCTTTGCCTTTGTTGATATATTACTCCCATCGAGTTAAACTGATTTCTTGGTCTATTAGGAAGCCTTCAATAGATAGAATTAAATTGGTTTACTGAGAACTCTTCCACACATAGACAGGGTTAAACTGCTTTGTGGGTGGCTAAACACTAGTTCATTTGGAAGCCTTCCATACAATAGATAGGGTTAACTGAGTTGTGTGGTAGTACTCTAAGCAGTTTGGAAACATTCTATACACGGATAGGGTTAAACTGCTTTGCGGGTGGTATTCTCTTATGTTCATGGTTGGATTGCCTGAACATACATTTTCTTCTGACTTAGTGTTAAGACAAACATAGAAGCAAGGCAGAGGAAGGCTGAAATGCCAACATTTAATTAGGTACTTTGAATCTTGATAGGGTCTAGTAACCATTTATCACTGCCTTTTTTACAGAGCCAGGTTAGAGGCACAACATATCTTCTGCACGTGTAATGAAGCAGTACACATTATTTACTATTGTCTCACTGAGAATTGCTTCAAGGGGCAATTTAGTCAACAAAAGTTATTTGTTTTTCATTGTTAAATAAATG
>WMED01018965.1:0-12555 GCA_019650415.1 Pipa parva | reverse complement strand
ATCCTCACAATGTGCCACTAACTGTATATAAGTGAATATTACATCCCATTCTGTGTCTCCATGTCCCTAGTTCATGTTTAGTAGTAGACTAATTTAGTTGCAGTAGCCATTGTAACTTTTGAATGAATATTTGCCTTATGCCACACCATGGTCCTGCCATCAACCCCCCCAATTTGTGACTGTGACAGACTCTGCCGCTTGCTAATTATGCTAAGTACCTGTGCATGCACAAGCAAATAATTTTAAGAGCTCTACATATCCACAGCTCTCTTAGTCACAAAAATTAGATGCATTGCATTTGCAGTTTGCTTAATAAGCAATCATGGGAAAGTGACGATCAATGTGAATTTATAGCTATACGTGACTATACAGCCTTTAGTCAATAAAGCCCTTATAGCACTTGATGACCAAACCAAACAGATGGCAGCCACTCTGCTTCTCTGGGAGAGAAGTTCATGTAGAAATATCCTGATGGAAACCAAATGGAATCTTGTGCCTATTCATGAATGTAGGGGAGTATGGTGAGTTTTCCCTATATACACACAGTACAATGTGCCATGATTACATGTTTGCTAGGATACCCTTTGCTAGACATAGCCCTACATCTATTCGTGATCATTTGTAACTCCAGGTTTCTAAGCCTATATTTGTAGTTCTGCAGCCTCTGGGTGACTCCTTTTCATACAATAACCCAGGACTCAGTGGGATGGATCACCATGTGTATCTTGCGAATGAAATGCAAAGTTACTGAGAATACTAAAATAAAATAATATGGAAAACTATGACTGACTCAGTTTCCTTTTTCTATTTACTCATAATTCTAGATGTAAAGAAAGGGAAGTCACTTGTTCAACATGCACGGCTTTCTCTCTCTATGGAACGTACTGTTTCTCTGGGGTAAGTAATACCTATTTATCTTCATCTTGTTTAAAGTGACATCACCTCCCAGCTATTGAATTTATAAATAATACTGCTTCATTTCTTAAACAGCTCTAAACAGCAATACATTTTCATATGAAAGATCTGGAGCTTTCTTGAATCTGACATTTAAAGGTTTCATTTTGTGCCATTACACAAAGGACTCTTTATCTGAAACCCCCCAGGCTGCACTGATGAGCACAATGTTAATCTTGTAATGCTTTAGCCTATAACAGTATACAGAGCGCTATATTTCTGTTATAAAGATAGCGTGTATCACAGCCATAAAGTAATATAGTCTGCTGTGTTGGTTTCTTCAACATTAAACTGGAGGTGGGAACTTGATCCAGGGAATTACTCTGATCCTTCAGTGTAAGAACATTACAAGTTATGGGTACTGGATAACTGGAGGTGGGATCTTCATCCAGGGAATTATTCTGATCCTTCAGTGTAAGAACATTACAAGTTATGGGTACTGGATAACTGAAGGTGGGATCTTGATCCAGGGAATTATTCAGATCCTTCAGTGTAAGAACATTATAAGTTATGGGTACTGGATAACTGGAGGTGGGATCATGATCCAGAGAATTATTCTGATCCTTCAGTTTAAGGGGGGAATTCACTATCTTCCGACGTGAGGTGCGTAGTGTTCGCCTCACTTCAGAAAGACTGAAATGCGCATGCTGATGTCCTGAGCACAGACATCAACACGCGCATTAAAGGGATTCCCGTCTCGGTGAGAGCATAAGAGTTGCCTCGCAGAGATGGGAATCCCTTTAATGCGCGTGTTGATGTCTGCGCACAGGACATCAGCATGTGCATTTCAGTCTTTCCAAAGTGAGGCGAACACTACGCACCTCACGTCGGAAGATAGTGAATTCCACCCTAAGTATATTAAAAGTTATGAGTACTGGGTAACTGGAGGTGGGATATTGATCCAGGGAATTATTCTGATTGCCATATTTGGAGTTGGGAGGATAATTGGCTCTTGCCTCATGGGTTTTTTGCCTTCCTCTGGATTAACATTGCAGGAAAATAAGATGCACTGGATGGACTTGTGTCATTTTTCAGCCTTTTAAACTAAACAGGGGACAACCCAGAGGGAGCGGTGCCAAATATCAGAATATCATATAAAGGAGATAGTGGGCAAGAGAGGGTGAAATGTGTCCCATTTCTTGGCCTTTCAGTCTCCAGGGGGGCTAGTTCCCTCTTCCTTCTCTGCAGATGCCCATGTATAAAATGTTCCTGTGCCCACTGACTGGTATTTAAGCTAGCATGCAAGTGGTAAGCCAGTGGTCTGTGCCATCAGTATGTAAGCAGGAAACCCATCCTTTCAGATATGAGCTAAACAAGATAAATAATGTACCTTTGGGAACGCAGAGCATATTTACTCCAAAACAGTATTATACATACACATGCACATCTGTGGAGAATTAACATTATTGCCTATACTATAAGATATGACAGTAATTCATCAGAAACAGGTCATTTTGCTATTTATGAAACTATATTTTGTGTTACAGCTATTTTAATATATCGTGTAAAATAAAATAATAGTTCATGTTCTCTAGCACCCACTGTCTTCACCTAAAATATTTTGGTTGATCAAATATCCAAACAATTTTCCATTTTAGGTGGAGTGTATGGAAAGCCAGGAGAATACTGCGCAGACCAGCCTGTAGGAGTGGAATCATTTATAGGGGAATCTGTTACCTTCCCATGTAGTTTTGTGTACAGTAAATCTAATATCGGTGTGAGAGATATTAATATTATATGGAGAGCCGGTAAATCAAATTACTGTGGACGTGATATTTATAACAACACCAAAGGCACAGTCCCACAATTCCATGGGAGAATATCACTGGTGGGAGATGCTAAGTCTCGGAACGGGACCATCACTCTGAGCAATGTGAATCCATCAGATACAACTAACTACTGATGTCGTGTACAACTTATATTACAGGATAATACAAATATACAGTGGCAGAGCGGGTCAGGCACTGAACTGATCGTAAGGAGTAAGTGATCGGATTCCTTTATCTTTCTGTATAACCTAAACTGAAACTATAACCTGTATGAAAATGGTTTAAGCCATATTGAATAGTAAGAAAGATGAGTACTGTAGTATTATATGAAAAAACAAGTTTTTCTGTAAGTACTGCTCTGACCTGATGAAGAGAGAATATCTCTCAAAAGCTGTTCTTATACATTGAACTGTTAGTCCAAAATAAGTATTGTATAATACTACAATACTCATCCTTCTACTTACATAATACTACAATACTCATCCCTCTATTCATATAAATCTACAGTGCGCATCCCTCTACTCATATAATACTACAACACTCATCTTTCTTACCATACAACTTTTATACTCACTAAAATTTAAAGGAATAGTAACATCACAAAATGAAAATTGACATTGTATTAATATGGGCATCTGTAAAAAAAGGGCCTCTCTGTAAGGAATTGTACTTACCGTCGTTTGCTCCAGTGGCACTCTCCTCCTGTGTGCGTGCATCCATTGCAGTCGCACGCAAATTACATTTATTCATCACAGTCACATGTTGCGGCCACAGCTATGTCATGGGGGCATGAGCCTGGTGCGAGCAGAGGCAGGAATGTGCCTGCCTCTTAGACTATATAAGGCTGACTCACATCAGAGCCTGTGGCCGATTATAAAACTTGTCCTTATGGTTTTGGGCTCTGAATAAGTTAAGTTCTGTTCAAGTTAATAACTCTGCCTGTGATTAATGTTCCAGTCTGTGCCAATATTTCTCTGCCTGTCCAAGAGACCTGATTCCAGCATTTAATTGCTGTTTTCACTTGCTCTTAAGTCTCACCTGAACTAACAGTCATCCATTTCTGAACCACCATTGAACTGCTGCCTTAGGGGCCGTGAAATGGGTACTCTTGGCAGCAAAGGCCATATTCCCTTGCGGGGATCTAAGGTGAAGACCGTTGAGTACCTTAGACTCCATGCCTTAAGGTTAGTTAGCGGCAAGTTCTCTGTGGTTGCTATTGCAGTCTCCTACTCTGTCATTTTCCGATATCCCATCCTTACACTCACAGACTAATATGTTACAAGTTGTGCATCCTTGGCAGCCTAATGAGAAGACCTTTGTATGAATCATAAAACCTCATTACTAAGGTGAAGACTTGAGAGTGCCTTAGATTCTGTGCCTTAAGGTTAGCTAGCACCAAGTTCTCTGTGGTTCCTATTGCAGTCTCCTACTCCGCCATTTTCCAGTATCCCATCCTTACAATATAATCGGGACATGGAGAACCCAGAGGCTGCAGTAACTTCTACTCCGGATGAAATGCTGTTAACCTTAGCTTAATGTATGGAAGTTTATGAAACTCATCAGGCCAGAATGGTTCAAGTACTGGATTCCATTTCTTCACATTTACAGATAAGTTCACTTCCTGTGGTTCCTGTGGATGTTACTGTTTCTGCTGCTCTTACCCAGCATCATGATCTGCACATTCCTCAACCTCCTAGGTATTCGGGAGATTAATTTGCCTGTAGAGGTTTTCTCAATCAGTGTATGATCCAGTTTAACCTACTTCCAACCCAATTTTCTTCTGAGAGAGCTAAGGTGGGAATCATTGTTTCCCTGTTGTCGGATAAAGCACTCGCCTGGGCCTCCCCTTTGTGGGAACATAATGATCCTGTGGTCAGAGATTCCGCAATTTTCATCTCTTCACTCTGACAAATATTCAATGTTTCTGGCTGAACCACAGGCTGCCTCTTCCTGTCTGATGTGCATTAAGCAAGGCCAACGATCTGTAGCTACATATGCTATCGAGTTTTGTATGTTGGCAGGATAGACTGGGTGGAATAATGAATCCCTCATGGCAGCATTTTGGGAAGGTCTTTCTGATCCTTTAAAGGATGATCTGGCCTGTGACCATTCTGTTGATTTAGAAGATCTGATTGCCCTTTGCATTAAGTTTGACAACCATTTGAAGGAGAGACAAGCTGAGAAGAGGACTTTTTTTTCTCCTACGCCAGCTACTGGTTCGACTTCGGTAAGATTTCCTTCCTCTAATGCTGTCGAGCTGGGGGCTACTCGTATATCCAATGAAAAAGGTCTCCGTCAAAGAACAGCAAATCTCTGTTTATATTGTGGAGTCAAGGGCCATTTTGTGCACAACTCTCCAAACAATTAGGGAAACTTCAGAGCCTAGGGCCATCAGAGGTCAAATCCCTAGGCTCATCTGTATCTGTGCCTCCATAAAGCATTCATCAGTTTCTTTTGTCAGCCACTACCTCCTATGCTGAATCATCCATTAAGACTCTGGTTTTTGTTTATTCTGGGGCGGCTGTGAATTTTATTTACATCTCTTTCCCTAAAGCGCACTTGTTTCCTACCACGCCGCTTTCCCACTCCATACAGGTTATTGCTCTGAACGAAAAACCTTTGTTGAAGGGAATTGTTTCTAGGATGACTGGTCCTTTAAAGCTTGTCCTAAAAGATCATCATACAGAAAACATTTCGTTTTGGCTGATTAATATCACTTCTACTCCCATAGTTTTGGGACTAACTTGGCTCAGGTTACATAATCCAGTTATTGACTGGCTAAATCATCAGGTTTCTGCATGATCTCCCAATTGCTCTCAGATATGTTTTCCTGTTTCTCCGTTGAAGTCAGTGTAAGTTTTTCTTTCTCCTAAATTATTGTCTTCTTTGCCTCCTTTGTATCATGATTTTCAGGAAGTGTTCTGTAAGAAAGGTGCAGATATCCTGCCACCGCATAGGCCCCATGATTGTCCCATTGAACTGCTTCCAAGCACTTTTTCTCCTCAGGGCAGAGTCTATTCCCTGTTGGTTCCTGAGACTGAGGCCATGCATGAATATATTCCTGAAAATCTTCAAAAAAGGTGTATTCGTCCCTCCACCTCTCCGGCAAGTGCTGGTTTCTTTTTCGTGGAGAAGAAAGATGACGGTTTGAGACCTTGCATTGATTTTAGGGGATTAAACAAGATTACAGTAAAGAACACCTATCCCCTACCTTTGATCTCTGAATTATTTGATTTTCTTAAGGAGGCCACCATCTTTACTAAACTGGATCTCCGATGTGCCTATAACATGATCCGTGTCCACCAGGGAGACGAATGGAAGACTGCCTTTAATACCCATGAAGGACATTATAAGTACTTGGTCATGCCTTTTGGACTATGCAATGCTCCAGCGGTTTCCCAAGAATTTATGAATGATATATTCAGAGATTTACTTGCTCGCTCAGTGGTAGCCTATTTAGAGGATGTCCTGATATTTTCCAAATCCATTTCTGAGCATGTTATCCATGTTATGGAAGTTCTTAGTTGCCATTGAAAGAATTCCTTATATGCTAAAATGGAAAAATGCCAATTTCATGTTTCTAAAGTTTCATTCCTTGGATACATTATTTCTTCTTCTGGACTTGAAATAGATCCAGCCAAAGAGTCAGCCATTGAAAAGTGGCCTTCACCAACTTCCCTGAAAGCTGTTCAGTGATTTATAGGTTTTGTTAATTATTGTAGACAATTTATTAAATCCTTTTTTTCTTTGGCTGCTCCCATTATAACTCTAACCAAAAAGGGAGCTAATCCTGAAGAGTGGTCTCTGGAGGCTTTACATTATTTCAAGTTACTCAAAGAAACTTTTTCTTAGTTTCCAGTTTTTCGGCATCCAGATCCCTCTGGACCTTTTAGGGTAGAAGTGGATGCACCTGACTCTGGGACTGGTGCAATTCTATCCAAAGAAGATCCTTTGTCTGGGAAATTACACCCATGTGCTTATTTCGCCAAACAATTTTCTTCTTCTGAGAGAAATTATGATGTGGATAACTGGGAACTCTTAGCCATCATATTAGCTCTAACCGAATGGCAACATCTTTGGAGTGTGCGATTCATGTTTTTGTAATTTTGACCAATAATAATAATAATCTTCGTTTGGCTCAGAGACTGAATTCTCACCAGGTTAGATGGGTTCTGTTCCTGCTTCAATTTTATCATCACGTATATTCTGGGAAGTAAAAATAAAAAGGAGGATGCTCTCTCTCGTTGTTTTCACTCAGGAAAACCTTACGAACCTCCTGGTCCTATTATCCCTGCAGTTAAAATTCTTGCAGCAGTTACTCGGGTCTCTCTGTCTGAGCTTAAGTTGGCACGACAGCCTGCTCCCCCGGAGTCACCTCCTGGTATCTTTTTTGTTCCTACTGATCTTCATAATGGAATTATTCATTCCTTTCATGATAACAAGCAAGCAGGACATCCTGCTGTTACTAAGACGTTGAATCTTTGGTCTCATTCTGTATGGTGGTCTGAAATTTCTCAGGATGTCAAAGATTTTGTTGCAGCCTGCACTATTTGTGCACAATCCAAGTCTTCCCGCTCTGTCCCTTGTGGATTACTCAAACTTCTATCCATTCCTACCTTGCCCTGGACTCACATTTCAATGGACTTTAATGTGGATTTACCTCCCTCTAAGGGTCATACGTGCATTTGGATAGTTACTGATCATTTCAGTAAAATGTCACACTTCATTCCGCTATGGAAAATTCCTTCTGCTAAGGAACTTTCTCTACTTTTTGTATCCCATGTTTTTCAGCTCCACAAGGTTCCTACAGAAATCGTCCCTGATCGAGGTTCACAATTTGTCTCTCGCTTTTAGAGATCCTTTAACCAAGCCTTACAGGTGGATTTACATTTTTCTTCTGCTAATCATCCCCAGTTCTGAAAGAACTAATCAGGTATTAGAGAATTTATTTGCTGGTTCATTTCTAAATCTCAAGATGATTGGGCTGACCTTCTTCCTTGGGCTGAATTTGCTCATAATAATGTCATTCATTCTTTTTCCCATATGTCCCTGTTTTTCTGTGTTTATGGGTACAACCCCAAGGTTATTCCTGCCTGTGATTAAAGTTCCAGTCTGTGCCAATATTCCTCTGCCTTTTCAAGAGACCTGATTCCTGCAATTTAATTACTGTTTTCACCTGCTCTCTAGTCTCACCTGAACTAACGGTCCTCTATTTCTGAACCACCACTGAACAGCTACCTTAGGGGCTGCGACCTGGGTACTCCTGGCAGCAAAGTCCATATTCCCTTGCGGGGATCTAAGGTGAAGACCGTAGAGTACCTTAGACTCCATGCCTTAAGGTTAGTTAGCGGCAAGTTCTCTGTGGTTGCTATTGCAGTCTCCTACTCTGTCATTTTTCGATATCCCATCCTTACACTCACAGACTAATATGTTACAAGCTGTGCATCCTTGGCAGCCTAATGAGAAGACCTTTGTATGAATCATACAACCTCATTACTAACAACTAAATAAAATAAATTTGGTCCCTGATGAAGTTGCGGCAAGCAAGGAAACCCGTTGGACTGTTACCATCTGTGTCATTTGGATTATATGCTTGTTGAAAGATATGCTCTTCGAGTATAATTTTATCATTTTTATAAATAAAAGTATCGCTGATTTTACTCTATGAGCGCTTTTTATGTTTTTGGATCATCATACTATGATGTGAATTGGATTTGGAGGACCTTTGATGTTACCATCTTTGTGGAATTTGTTTGGAGTCTATCCTGTGATAAATCCGTTTGTGGCGAATACGTCCCATATTATTTAAATGTTGGAAAGATCAGTGCTCTGGTAAGCACAATATTTGTAAGGTGGAGGATACAGCACCATTGGACAATTCACTATTTCATTTGTAACACTTGGGATAAAAAACCTTGTTTATTTTTGGACATTTCAGTCTTTCTATCTATTTGAATAATAACGTTTAATGCACTATATAGTGTTTTTGTTTGCGCCCCTTCCTTCAGGTAGCCAAGGCTACGTTTTTTCATCAAGTTCAGCACTGGGTTTTGAAGAGGCTGCATTCTGAAGAGACTTGTTACACAATTGGACACATTTATAATAATTTATTTGGATTTTAATTTATCACCATTATCAGTTTGTATTATTTGCGCAGTTTGTTTAACAGCTTTGTTTAGCTGAAAATTCAGATAACTGAAGGTGGGATCTTGATCCAGGGAATTATTAGGATCCGTCAGTTTAAGAACATTACAAGTTAAGGGTCCTGGATAACTGAACGTGGGATCTTGATCCAGGAAATTACTCTGATCCTTCAGTGTAAGAACATTACAAGTTATGGGTACTGGATAACTGGAGGTGGGATCTTCATCCAGGGAATTACTCTGATCCTTCAGTGTAAGAACATTACAAGTTATGGGTACTGGATAACTGAAGGTGGGATCTTGATCCAGTGAATTATTCTGATCCTTCAGTGTAAGAACATTATCAGTTATGGGTACTGGATAACTGGAGGCGGGATCTTAATCCAGGGAATTATTCTGATTGCCATATTTGGAGTCGGGAAGGATTTTTTTCCCTAATATGAGGATAATTGGCTCTTGCCTCATGGTTTTTTTTTTTTTTTTGCCTTCCTCTGGATCAACATTGCAGGAAAATAGGCTGAACTGGACTTTGTTCAGCCTATTAAACTATATTACGATGTTACTATGTTATTTCTTATTGCAATTACTTCCAAAACTGCGTATTAAGGGACTCACGCATCCTCAGTATAAGCTTCTGGAAATATCCAGGGCGTGATCACCTCCTGTGATCATGAGCAATAGACTTGTTTTCCAAATATATCAATAAGTGGCCTTGAGCCTCATGTCCAGCAAAAACTGGTGTAAACCATCCTTCAGCAAAAACAACTTTGAAGTATAATAACCTTAAGCAACTTAAGCAGTACAGTTTCTATAACAGAAAACCATTCTGATTATATTCTGTTATAAAGAAGAACCACTGGTGCCCTTTATTTAAAGTGTTAAAGGTACAGACATTACTCCTAAAGTAAGTGGGGCATATGATCCTGAGATGTCTTAGTGAGCTTTGGGTAAACCTGACAAGTGAATGCATATGAACTCTCCGTGAGTATAAAATAGTGTTACACATGAAATGGCATCGTCTTAAAAAAAAAATTGATACAAAATAGTTATTTACTGTACTGCTCTAATTTATACCAATGTATTATTCAGAGCAGAGGCGGTTCAGGCTACATTAACGCCTTGGGTGACCACCAGCACCCCCCTCCCCTGGACCAACAACAGAAGCAGCCGCCCACCCCCCACCACTGGCTCTCTAGGACGGTGCTCCTGCACTCTCAAAGACATAGTGCCCTGTGTGGATGCCCACACCGCACATAGATAAAACCGGCCCTGATTCAGGGGTCCATTTTTGCAGTACTTGTATCTCATTTTTTTTCTCCTCAAATCAATGCTAAAGACGAAAGTTGATGAATTTATGGAGCCTAGAACATTTTAAAACTAATTTTAAGAAATAAAATTAATTCCTGTCTCTACATGGGTGATGATGGCAATGGTATTTTGGGGATTCCTTTCTGTATCTTTATATTACAGTGATGGCTGATTTATCATTAGGCTTCCTTTTAGTCATACATAGCTGTTATTTTTTATTCCATAGGTAAGAGACAAGTGACAATACATCAGCCTGACTTCATTCCTGCTCTTGCCGGTGACAATGTGACAATTCCCTGTCATTTCTCTATTAATTCCAGGGGGAGGAATATCCACAATGTGAGTCTATCCAGTGTTGAGTGGAGCTATAGTGATTCTAACAGGAACTGTGGAATCATTATCTATAACAGCACTGGTTACTATAGTGACAATTATAGGGACCGGATCTCATTGGTTGGAGAAGGTCTGGTATCAATTCAAATCAAACAGGTGACCCCTAGAGACAGCGGCTGGTATTGCTGTAAAGTAAAAGTGACCAGAGGTGGACAAACCTATTTAACTCAGAAAGTAAGAGGAACCAGACTTATCATTGCAGGTATTTATAGTTTGTGGAAGATATTAATAATTAAAAGAATTAGTAGAACATCATATTAATTATCTCCAAGGCGACTTCTTATATCCTTATAAATGAAATAAAATGTAAAGGGGTCCATTATACTTTATAATACATGGGTTTCTTGCAGTATAGTACAACAAGTTGCCCATTAAATGCAAATAGTTTCCTTCAGTTGCATTACATAGCAAAGTATCCCATCAGCTACACTGCACAGTAGGCCATACAATGTAGGCCATGTGTACTTCACCACATATTACCCAAGTGTTTAGTGATGCACTGCACAGTAGTCTATCCATTTACCCATCATTCCGCTGCACAGATGCATAAAGGTAGTCTTCCCAACAAAATAAAGGAAGGGAAGGGATGGCTGTCCTTGTTGGGAAGTAGCTGCTTGGGGCTGGGGATTGGTGTTAGGGATCGAGGGCTACGATTGGCTAGGGAGTTGGGTAAGAGGGATCATGTTTAGCAGAGCAGAGGGGCAGAGAAAATGTGAGGAAGTGCTGTGGAGTAAATTTCCCTCCCTCCAGCCTAAATATTTCATTTATTATGGTTGTTTGGTTTTAGATAATAGGCTGTTACGGTTAGGTCACAGCTTATTGATAGCGGGGTAAGTCCTAGGCAAGGTGGGCTGGCTAGGAGGAAATTAGAGTTAATGGACACTTACTGGGTATTGAACCCCTCTCTTAAAGCCAGGCAAATCTTAAGGCAGGTTCTTTATAATTTATACTGCACTATAGCTCACCCTGTTGGTCATTGGATGAACTGCATAACAGACCACCCTAAACATCAAATAATCTGCCTGTAATTAAACAACTCTCTTTCAGTATGTTCAGTGGATATGAATGGCCACTGTTGTCAGAGGATTCAGCTGAAATCATTCTCATATTTATTTCTGTTTTTGTTTCATTTACATTGTGTGATAACATATAGTTCACTGGATGTATTGTGGGTTGTTTCAGGGTGCATCACTCTAACAAACATTGTAAAGTATCCTTGCTCCCCAACCGCAACTGGTAGAAACCATTTGTATTAACACAAGAGAATATATACATTTGGATAATTATATATTGATTTTTAATGAAAACATTTATATATTACTTTCAGACAGGTGTTATATGTGGAAAGATACTGATTTGTTTAGGGGAAAAGAGGTTTGTTTGACTGCGTATTTTTCTGTTACTTTAGCAAAAGCAGAAAAAAAATCATTCATTTTTATAAAGTTTTATTTTATTGTCTTTGCTGCATGAGTTGATGTTCGTTACACAGCAGTCACTTTATGAATGACATACTGGCTGTCTGGATCTATTTATTTTCATCACTGCAGCTTGGTGAGATTATTATAGCACAGTACATAATGTAAAAACCTGTCTAAAAATTCTAATTTCCAGGAAAAACAAATCGCTTGATGATTCAGCAACCAGAGGAAGTCAAGTATTCCAACTTAGTCACCATTAACTGCAAATTTACCCAACCCAAAGATGAAGATCCCTTGTGGGTGGCCGTCTACTGGATGTTTGGAAGCCCACATGAGGGTTTTGCTTATCATCCAGACCCGGATTTAATACACCCTAATTACAGAGGGAAAACCCGACTGGTTAATCAGTCAAACCTTGTCCTGGAGCAGATTGATGGGAAGGAGAACATCACTTTCTACTGCCGTGTGGCCATGCGCCTGTGTGATTCTACTGCAGACAACATCATTGAGACATTGCTGGAAGAAGGATCTGGGACATTTCTAATAGGAAATGGTATGTAGAGAATATTG
>WMED01018964.1:1232-12555 GCA_019650415.1 Pipa parva | reverse complement strand
TCAGCGAGCGCATAATACCATTTGCGAAGTGAGCCGAAGGATACGGAGCTCACTTCGCTGAATGGTGAATTCCCCCCACAATGTATTTTTCCTTTTTAAACAAGGTAGCCCTCTTATTTATGTAATTTATGTTAAAATATTTTTTATGCCTGGAGACTGTTAATTTATTATACTGGGTCACTGTACAAACCCGCTGTGTTAGCCAGGGAGATGATGCAGTAATCTAGAATAAAACATCCAGCCTGTCAAAATAACATATTTAAAATGTATACACAATACAAATGCTACTATCAATTGCCAAGGATCCATAAAAGTCTGTAGCACTATTTTCAAGGGCAGTGAAAATGTCCTTCCAAAGACTGAGAATTGGCATAGATCTTATTCTAATTTTGTTACCATGATGTAATCATTCTTGTATATGTTTTACCTTTTAATCTTTTAACTCTGTAAATTGGGTAAAAGGCTATTTAGTCATATACACATATATATTGCATTTGTCGATAATGTATGATAATGGGACAAATCATTACTGCCTGAAAAAAGTTTAATCAAGTTAATTATTTATCAAAATATAATGCAGTGAGTCATCATCACAGCAACCCTATGGAAGTAAAGATCCAGGGGGTTATTCACTAGTCTGAATTGTTGCGCATAGGTGCAAATTTGCCAGATAAAGACAGTCGCGTCTTCATAATGAGAATTTTGTCGCAGTCATGACTTTATTATTGGAAAATTGTTGCAACTTTACAATGGGGAAATTGTAGCGGATTTGCAATAGGAATCCGCTGTTTGCAAATTTGACAGTCGAATTCGCACCTTAGTGAATAACCCCCCCTAAGTTGATTCTACATTTTTTGGTCATAAGGTGCTTATCCTGTAGATGTGCTTGCGTTAGTGGCTGAGTTATGCTACCATACTTAGCGCAAAGCATATCTACATCTGTCAGATGTACCGAACATTAACTGAATTAAGTAAATAAGCAAGCCCTGTGATCCAATGGATACCCATGGCTACCACTCCACAGCATAGAGCAGGGATGGCAAATCTATGGCACGCGTGCCAGAGAGGGCAGGCAGAGCCCTCTCTGTTGGCACGCGAGCCGTCGCCAAACCCCTGCTTTCAGTACAGGCCACGGACCTGATCTGACAGTTTTCAGTCCGGATCTGTGGCCTGCACTGAAGAAGCGCACACGAGCAGAGGAGTTCTCCGACGTGTGTGCGCTCATCCCCCCGGCACTGGCGCGATGACGTCACTCACTCAGCGCTGGCACTTCGGGGGATGTGCGGTTGGGTGTCGTCACCGTTTTGTTCGCCACCCCTGGTATAGGGCTAATTTGTGATGTTTTTTTAATGCAGCTATGCCTAAAGTTATTAATCAGCCTTGGAACACGACATATGCATTAAGACAAGAAATCACTTTAAAGTGGTACTAGCACCTAAAGGGGGTTATTTCCTAAGGTAATTTTGACCTTTTTGCCTGATTTTTTTAGTGCATTTTCCTTAATTTATAAAAAAGTCAAAAATAATTTAACAATATCGATGCATTAATTTAAAAAATTACATTACTTTCAATGAAGCTCTGATACTGATATTGCCGATATTTTTGCCAGTGACTAATTGTTTTTTGCCACCTTCAACCAAATGAATTCTTGTATAGGTTAAAAAAAATGTAAATAGGCTCAGTAAATTTTGATATAAAAAAAAAAAACGATAAAAAAAACTGAGAATGATCTTAGAAAATGTCCCTCTCTATGTTTTTTTTTGGATTTAAATGTAATAGATGAAAACTGTACCGTTTACTCTATGAGAAATGCTAGGTACAGAGTTGCAGAGCTGAATCCCTGCAGTGCCAGCAGGCATTAGCTGAATACTAGAATCTAAAAAAAAAAAAAAAGATAGGAAGAATGACTTCATGCAAGCTGAGATTTTAACAGAGACTCTCTATAATGGTTTAGCAAAATCATCCCTTCCCAGATTGTTGATGGAAATATATTTATATTTTATCGGTGTTGTAATAGGCTAGAGGTCCTCTAAAATGTTTTCACAGATGGGTGTGTGCCAGGGCAAATTACCCCAGGCCCATCTTATACTGCAATAGCATTACAATTTCTGCCCCTGAAAGTGCTATTGCAGGCTTTACTTTGCAGGTGTTATTTGGGAGGGAAACTGGTGCACTGTATGGACCAATATATGGGGGTGAACTATTAAAATGTATGGGGTTCTATATGGGAGGATCTACTGCAGTGTATGGGGGAACTACTAAAAAGCATAGCATTATATGGGAGGATCTGCTGCACTGTATTGGGCAATATATGGGGGGTCTGTAGCACTGTATTGGACATTGTGCAATAGCACAGTATCAGGAATGATATTATTAAGAAGTGCAGACATGTTTTAAAAATTAAAATACAAGTGCTGCAGTCTTCTTTGCCATGTAAAAGTACATGGCGCAGATGTTTGGAGGGCATCCTGAAGCCCACACTTATATTAGGCCCAGCAAGCCAGTGCATAAAGTCATTATCCAGCTAGTTGCACTTCTACCAGCCACTAGCCCATCAGCTGATTTTCCTCCAGCAGATACTATCCAGGTATTCTTAATTCTACAGTTTGTAGGAGACACGTAATCAGCTTTGTTTGCTTGTGTTTGTGGTTGCAAAAAGTTATGGTAAAAAATGAAAAAAAGTCAGCGATATTGACTATAGTCCAATTGAAAAGACATTAAAACCAATGTAAAATACACTGGATTTAACGTGGCAGAAAATATCAATATTGATCTTTTTCTGCTGCGAAAAAAATTTAGTTGCCACTTCATAAATTGGACACAATCACAAAAAGGTGTGACTAAAAAAAAGAAAAAAAAATCGCCTAAATTGTGTAAAAAGCTGCAACTAAAATAAAATAGAATGAGTCAGAAGGACCTTGATAAACATACTCTGTTATTCTGTAACAAATTAGAAATAGCATGTGGTGATTTAGATGATGTAAAGTACAGAATGGATTCCTGAGCTGTGAGCTAGTAAGTAATATACGTAGTAGCCATTCAGTGAAGCAGTAAAAAAGCAATGCTCTATTGCTGTGAATAATCTGAATTTCATGTCTTTGAGTTTTATGATGTAATTCTAGATGCTAGTATGGATGTTAACTTATAGGCCACAGAGTTTACATTCAACTAGTTTGTTCAGTTACTCTGATATGGGCATCTGCTTATTAACTGGGAAATGACTAGCTCTGTGGCAACCAACATAATATTAGGCATTTACAAGATTAATTCATTTTGGGGAAGGCGCACATCAGTCCAGTTCTTGCTTTACTTTTCAGCACAGCTGACACATAATGCAGAATTTCCCTCTCTTCTGCGTTACCGCTCAGGGATCTATTCTCTGCACAGGCCTCTTAGCACAACTATCTGCTCTGTAGTGACCTCACAGGGAATCAACTGATTACCTAGCTGGACTTTATTGGGCTTCAGGCTACCTCGTTCAAATCCACTTTTCCAAGATTTTCTTTTATCTAGTTAAGAAATAATGGATTAAAAAAATTGTGTTTTTCCACTTGTTAGTATTAACAGTAATATATTATTTCTATGTTTTTTTTTTTTTTTAAACAGTCAATGAACAACAGTCAATTAAAAAAAGTATTCATGTTTTACATTGGTTGAGGAGGGTGAACAGTTTTTATTAAAATGTTATGTATTGAGTAAAAATCAAAAAGTTGCTTAACAAAGGTGATTCACAACAAAGACGAAAAATCTGGTGTTTTTTTTTTAACCATTTGTAACTATTTTGACCTTTTAGAAATACCACCCCCTTGTGTTAAATAGATGTGAAGAGACATGCAATTTAGGGTGGAAGCGATGCAATATATAGAGGACAGTTTAGTATTTTGTAGATTTCATTCCATTTTATACTATGTATTCAATGGACAGAGAAAAACAGAGCAGATGCTATTTGTATAAACATACCATCTGTGTGAATCGCATTGTCAACCTTATATTCAGCATGGTTATGTGAGAAAAGAACATCCACAAGAGGGTTGCTGACTAGGTTACATGATTTGTCCATTGAAATGATACATATATAGGATTTGTTCCATGACAGCTGTTCATGCCTATGCTTATTCATCTCAGTAATTGTCTGGGAAAGAAAAATTATGCTAACTTGATGCATAAGTTAATTAAAAATGTTACAGTAAAAACATGATCTTCTCTTTATCTGAGTTATGCACCAAAATCAATAAGTGAAGACTCAGAGCACATCAGATTAAACTGCTAGTGCACCTTTAATTAGTTAACATGAAACACATCATGTTTCAGGTATAGCCCTTTTATAGCACATACTACATGTTCCCAATTTAAGGTATAGTGTCCATCCTAGTCCAAACTAGTCTAGGGTACTCCTTCATAAAGTTTACATAAACCTGTGGTAAAAATGTCAAAAACCTCCATGACCTTATTTGCATATTATTCAAAGAAGGTCACATTATTATCCACATTAGTCCAGAAGGGTTTAAAATGCCCATTTTTTATATTTGTATCTGTCATTGCAATAGATATGTGATTATAGGATCATAATCCTATCAGAGATAACACAAGGGTGTCATACATATATTATGTTGAACAGGTCCTTCATGCCTGATAGGTATAGACTAGCTTGTTTTTTTTCTGTTGCATCGTTAAATTATTTCTAATGTGTCTAACACTTTGAGGGACCAATGATACCAGAAAAGAGAAAAATCCTATGTGGTTTAGCATGGCAGGTATTTCTACATAGTACTGGTAACGTTTGGTGGGTTATTGGCTAAAGCCCTTTAAATTATTGCACAAAGGTGTGAATACACCAGCTAAAGACAGTCGCAATAAACTGCTGCTGTCATAATCGCAGCTTTATAACGAGAATATTGTTGCAATCGCGACTTTACTATGGAAATATAGTCACAGTTGCAACTTTAAAATTGGCAAGGTTGTGATTTTATAATGAGAATATTGTTGCAATTGCGACTTTATTGTAACAGCTGCAACTTTAAAATTGTCGCGACTTTACCATGGGAAATTTGTTGGGATGCAGATTTGCTATTGGAATCCACTGTCTGACAATTCGACAGTCGAATTCTCACATTAGTCAATAACCCTCTGTATCTTTAAAGTTAAATTCATCATCTATATTATTTTTAGTTTGTTTTCCTCTATGTGATTGCAACCCATTTTTATCTGTTAAGTAAACAACCACTGGCATAATCTAATTACATTTATGGAACTTTAAATAATAATTTGTACTGCAGTACTACATAGGAATAGCTGCAATGCCTACCCAACTATAATTTTGTTTATATTTCATGCACTCAGAGTTATAATTCCTTATAGTGCATTTGGGTTCCTTAATTCTGTTTTTACTGCCTTTCTAATTTGCATAGGCAACATAGCTGAGGTCTTTAACAGTATCTTATTACAATTAGTTGGGTGTTGGGAAAAAGTCCTTCCTGTTTATGTTCCCTTACTTTATTTTGCAGAAATGATATTTTTAGCTAGCTTGCCCACCTTTATAATTAATTTCTAGGAATGTTTTAGTTAAATCCTTAGCCTCTTGTACATATTTTTTTTCTGCAGGTTTTTTTACTCTCGGACAAGTATATTGTTCCTATCTAGTTGTTTTCTAAACAAATTGGTAGTTATTGTCCTCTTTACATTTTTATTTTAAGATTCAGAAAATGCAGTTCTGAATGTTCCATTGTGAATTTTATAGTATGGTGAGATGTATTGCCTTCTGTATTCCAAGTATCCCCAACAGGCCTTTACAGATCACCAGCATATAATCTGCAAAGAGTTTGTATAATTTAATTTTTGAATGAAGGCCTCAGAAATATTGTTGTTTTTTTTTCTAATATACATACATAAATAAATCCAAATGCCTGAGTTGCTGGTTTTCTTATTGTGATAACCTTGTTTCTACTAGTGCTACAGCTATTTAAATGTAAAGTCAATTATATGAATTTTGTAAGGTCAGAACCTTATTTGGTTGTTTTATAGCTGAGCTGTTTTTAACTAGACTCATTATTATCCATGGTTCAGAACAAAATAGCCCATGTGGATAATCCCAACAGAAAACAATGGATACTTTTTCTAGCCAAGCTAAGAAACAGTCAGTGTAGCCCTGGCCTAAACCTTGGGTAACAAATAAAGAACAGGCTATTTAGTTATCATAATATCCATTACCTATTGTGAAATCACTTCTCTTTGCCATGTACCACTGATTGTCAAGTCTATACTATTTTTAATTTAATACACCGGGTCATGTTGGCATACTACAAAGAGCCAAAGGGTGGGCAATTGTCTGACTGCTTCATAAATATTTTACTTCCATTTTGACAACTGTTCTCTCCTCATTTGCTTTTCTAAATATAATTTTTTTGTTCCGTCCCTTTTCACTTGCTATTTATATAATATGATTCAAACTGACACTAGTAGTTTTAAGTACAAAATTTCTTTATTTTTAAGCCTGCAGTAACTGATGGTGCAGCTTGTAAACACATTTTGCAGCTTAAAGTGGCATCTAAATTCTAAACTCTATTTCCCAGTCAAAGTGATCAATACTGCACAAAGGCACAAACCCAATTCCTTTGTTCAGCAGAGAGATTTTTATTTTATTCAGATTGACTAATGATATATTAACTTTATATTAAGTTTTTTTACCTGCTTGCTGACTTGTTTCTTTAGGAATATGCTTCCAACTGTATGGGAATCTTTGGGTTTTTCTTATGTTTGTCTTTTTATCGTATTGTAGCTTTCGTGATATGTTAGCGAAGTGGCTCTGTGATCCATATTCTCATATTTTGTTCTAATTGTTATAACTATCTTCTTCATACTTTTTCCAACCTATTTCTTTTTTTTCTCTTGCTAGGTACCTCTCTGTCCAGCTTCTCATACGGTATATTTCTCCTTTCATATGCCTAGTCAATGTGATTAATGTATTTCATGGTAGCACCACCCCTATACTATATATTTCTTTCCCCAGAAGACTCCTATTTATTTGATCTATCCCTCCTACTGAAAGTCCTCTATTCCTTGTTATGTGTGATATTTCTGGGCTACATTTGGCCAACTTCACTCAGTATTAGTATTTTAAAGTATAGCAAGTGTTTTTATTGAATAGAAAATAAGAGTAATAATATAATATAATAATAAGGCTTCTCATGAGAATCAATTTTAGTTCAGTCACACCTATGCAACTTTCTGGGTATTAATATGATAGATTGCTGCTGTCATCGTTTTCATTTGTTACTTGCCAGTGTGGCATGCAAGTTTGAGCTGCCAGTGCTTGCTGGGATGGCAACTGGCTGCTGAGATTGCAGGTAGGCATCTAGGAAGCATGTTACTTTTACAAGTAACATAAAAAAACTGCCAGCAGCACCTCTTTTTCTAACGTTTGTCAATGCCCGTGACCTGCTGCCTACACCTAGTCATGGCTCCATTTTGCACAAGTTTTTTCCTTACTATCAAATTTTGTTGTGGTAAATGACATCGCAATAACGCGCACTGTGGTTGCACCCAGTCAGCCATAGATATCTATGGGAGTCATGGTTTACTTCGCTTTCATCACAAAGCCTTACAAAATGCCAGGTTTGGCCTTTGCCCAAATGTCATCAGGAAAATGGATGATAAGCAAGTAGTAGCAAGCTGTAGTAGATGGAATTTACCACTGGACCATTCAAAACTATAACTTTGTGCATAATGGATGTATTATATAACATAATACAGTACTATTTGAGCTTCCATAAATATTTAAATTGGATTGCTTTGGACTCTGAAGGCAAAGGTGGTGTACAGGTAAATCCGGAAAACTGCACCAGTTTTTGAAAATATCACCTCCAAAAGACATTGTATTCTCTGGTTGTGGATTCTAAAAACAAAGTTTACTTTCCATGTTTGCTTTAAAGATTGAACCTTTTTTATATATAATCCCCATTTTATTTAGATAGTAAACTCTAGAGGACAGGGACACCTGTACTATACTGAGTACTTCTCCAGTGTCTTTATTAATGATTGCTGCTATTTATGCTATAGAAATTAACTTGTACATGCATATCCTCTAATGCCACAGCTATCTAAAGCTATTGAAGACTAATTAGCTGCAGTAACCTTTTCCTTTTGGGACATTAACTTAATGAATTTAAATAGGATGTAGAGTAGACATTGTATATTTTTTGCTATGAGTAGGAAACTTTTAGGTATGGATAGATTCAGGAATATACAAACAGAAAATATGCGTATACATAGAATGAATCCCATTTTAACCAAAACTAATTAAAGACACCACTACACCACTTCTGACTATGGTATATAAATATTTTCCCCATTGGGAGCTCCCTAGCAAAGTAATATTTTCCTGCCTATAGACTTTATAAGCCTTTACAGCAGACTCATAGGCAGTTTTATATCATTTGGGAGGCAAATTGAAATGTGGCACATAGATGCCGACTGGATGAAGGCTGTTCTAGGGGAATTGGGATAGCCTATCCCCTAAGTGGTATTTCTGCGAGGTTTACAGAATTCCTTTACATCATTTTTACTGAATGTGCTGGAATTGTGTCGACCCCAGTAACTCCTCGTTTCTCCTGTACCTTCTACTTATGGTCCATTAAAAAAGGTTATGTACCCAATTCTGCATGCATGTGTGTAATTTTTTCATATATATTACTACAATAATGGTGATACATTGCCCAACACCCAGGAATTTTGCACCATCGTTAATGAAATAAATGAAGTGTGCACCTCTGCAAACACATAGACTCCAGTAATGCCACTTCTCTCAGACTTCACCTTACAGTTGATAAGTTTTGTGTAGTTGGGAAGGCTCTGACACACAACAAGGGTAGGTTTAGGGGGTTATACACTAAGGTGCGAATTCGACTGTTGAATTCGCAAACAGAGGATTCCCATAGAAAATCTGCAACAATTTCCCCATTGTAAAGTCGCAACTGCCTTTACCTGGCAAATTCTCACCTATACACAACAATTCGGACTTTAGCGAATAAACCCCTAAATGAGGTACTCAACAGTGAACCTTGCTTTAAATGCTAGAGTGAGGATTAGCTTTTATAGCTGTGCATCCTTTATCACCATGACAGAAAAGTAATTGGTCTAATGTACAATGTTGTTGAAAGAAAAGATAGTTGACCATCAAGCTTAGGGACCTCAGACCACAGACCTCAGGACTAGGAGTACTGTGCTAGGATAGTATGAGAGCTTCCAAAGAAGAGTTACAGTAAATCTGGTGTTCCTTTTAGCCCATCACCCTAAACTTAATTCTTTCCTTGGCTGGTTATTCTCAATACATACAATCTCAGATGCTATTAGTCCATATTTTGCACTGATAAGCTCTAACAAGATAAAAACATGTCATATCTTCAGGTAGGATGTATGTTTTTTTAACTGTCAGGCTGTAAACCAGAAGTTTTGAATGTGTAGCTGGCCACTGGGACAAAAAGAGTGATTTGCAGATCTCCCACTTCCCCTTGTACAGTTGTTACGACTCTTTTAGATTTTGATTGGAAATGCATAATTTTATTTTAGGAAAGTTTTTACTGTATTTCCTGTTTGACCATGTTAGGTTACTACCCGAAACTGGACCCAAGATGGACCTGCAGCACAACTAACTGTGACGGAAACCCCAACATTCTGGTGTTCACCGACGCCCTTTTGGGGCCCCGGACTTACTGCTGCAGAAACATTTTCAAGATAGAAAATTATCTAGAAACTACTCCCAGCTTTTGATAAAAACACATTCCTGGTTATATATTTAATCCCAGCTTTACAACAGAACTGTTTTGGCAAATGAGGTTGTCAGATGTAATTCTTCCCATTAATACTCCGCCTATTGATTCACTACATGCTTTTCAAACACTAAAATTATCTCAGAGCAGATTTTTTTTTCTTTTAATTGTCACTTTCAGGCTTGAAAAAGACTTGATGAATAGCCTTTAAATGGCGATTTGGTATACAATCGTACTAATTAATTCTGAATGATGTTAGCATTAAAGCCTACAAAGAATCTTTCACATTTTTTGACATGAGAGTGTTTTAAATGTTGTGCAGTCTGCAGACACTGTACCTGCATATCAAGATAAGGTCTGAAAGAATATCAATGAATTTGGCTTCTATCAAGCAAATTTTAGGCTGCATTGAATATAACTGCCATAGCAATTTATTGTAACTGCCTAATTACAGAAACCATATTAAAACACTCAGCAAACTGGTTTTGTCCAGGCGATGCAGCTGTTTTAATTATATTACTAAATATTCAGGGGGTTATTCACTAAAGTCCAAGGTGTGAATTCGCCAGCTAAAGACAGTTGAAATAGACTCCTACTATCGCAGTTGCGTCTTTATAATGAGAATATTTTTGCAGTCACGTCTTTATAAAGGGAATACTGTCGCAATCGCAACTTTACTATGAAAAATTGTCGTGGTAGCGGATTGGCTATGGGAATCCACTGTTTGAGAATTCGACCATCGAATACGCACCTTAGTGAATAAACCCCTCAGTCTTTATCTATAATGGTGCTTTCAGTAACTGTAATTCATAAAGCCATAATGGTAAAACTGTTAAACTACAAAGCTAACATTTTGTTTCTACTGATTTTTTTTTTTAAGTATTTTATCCCTATTCAAGGCTGAGCACTTGATCCCAAATTCATTCATTCCGACCAGATGCCCAGAATCAGCTTAAGCAAACACAAAAGAAAAAAAAAATGCAAACAAATTTATATTTGAGAACAGAAGGGTTGCATCTGCCAGGTCATTCTGATAGTACCACTGGAATGGGAAATAAAACAAACCCAATGAACTGCTCTAGAAAAATGTGAACTTTCTTTAAGTGAGTCTCGAGAGACTGGGCTATTTCAAAATTCCCACATTAACATTTTTTTAAAGGATTGTGTGGGTGTAAACTAGAAAAGATTTTATGTTTAGCTGGTATTTTTATTGGATGCTAAGTTGTTTGTAAAAAGAGGACTTTCAGCTACAATCAAAAATTCCTTTTTTGTTTCTTTGTTTGGTATTTGCACATATGAAAACAGCAGGTAAACACAAGTTCATTTTTTTTTCTATTGGAATTTTTTAGAACCAAAATATTTTCAATAGATTTAATCATTTTTATTTGTTTATTCTTAACTGTATAACTAGAATAAGTGGTCAATATATAAAAAAAACATACATATATATATATATATATATATACATACATATATATATATATATACATACATACATATATGCATACATACATATATATACATACATACATATATACAGTATATACATATATACAGTA
>WMED01018962.1:0-12556 GCA_019650415.1 Pipa parva | reverse complement strand
TCCCGTGCACGCGCACGCAAAATATTGCTAAGTTCTCTTGTGTTCGCGACTGGCGCAGTCTCCCGACTGTTCGCACTACTTAGCACAATGGTGAATTCCCCCCCTCGCTCTCAGTTCTAAACATCTCAGAATTCTTTTTATTTGTTTAAATGTCATCTCTGTGATTATGGTGCGACAGTTTTATTTACCATTGGGCTGTAAATTAATCCAGAGACACATTGCACTGCACCGCAGGTCTTGCAGACTAGACATGAGATAGATTCCGTTGCAAAAAAAAAAAAACCTACTGTATATCTTTACATTTCAATGGAGCTCCTTCATTCAAAATCAATATTGCCGATCTTTAGAAAGGAAAACATTTTTTGGAATTATCTTCATAAGGAATAATGGGTTTTCGCCACTCTCAACCAGATGAACACTTTTTCAGTGAAAAGAAAAAAAAGGTTGGAAGGGGCTAATACATATTGATATCGGTGATATTGATATTTTCCCCCTATTTATTGATAACAATATACTAGTCAAATTTCAATTCAACTTTGATAACTATCCCCTCGGAGGGGAAAATATTTCCTACACTGATTTCATAATTAGGTAGTCTACCAATTGACTTTTATGTCAGAATTGTGCCTAAACCTTGTTGAAACATGCTTCTATCTATAATCGTCTTGTTATCTTTCTGCAAATTATGACACAATCATAAAAAAATCTCAGTTGTGCGTTTTCATATCTACTAGTTTAACCTGGATCTTTGGTGTCCTGCAGCCAAGGGAGATTCTGGCTATATTGACGCCCTGGGCAAACCGCCCCTTGACCGCCTCCCCGTGCGCAGTCCCTTCTGACCAAAACTCCAGCGATTGCGCATCCTCTCAGCGTTTCTCCACAGTGAGGTAAGTTGAATGGGATGGCGCTTCTTGGATGCTTTGGGTCTTGCCGGCAGCTGCCAAATCCACAGAGAATAGAGCTGAGGAGATCCGAAGCAACCAAGGAGCCCGTCGCATTCCACTTACCTCATTGTGCAGAAGTGCTTGAAGGAGGTGATTTTAGCTATGGTTCGATGTGAGCGACAGCGCCCCTCAAAAAGATTGCACCCTGGGAAGTCGCCCACGTCTCCCATAGCTAATACCGGCCCTGCCAGCAGCTAAACCCTGTGATCAATACTATCACTTTCATAAAGAAATGCCTTATTCTGTTTTCTAACTTTAATCACTTGAATCAGTTATGGACAGAAACCTGAAACCAGAACTCGCACAAATCTAAAGGACATTATAAAACATTAAAAGCTCTAAAGGAACCTTTGGCATTATGCGTCCGGCTTCCTAAGACAATTCTTCTAGGCTACAACAAAATGATAATACTAACATGGAGGATACTGTAATATGCCTCTGCAAGGTTTTGGCTACTGAAGCTGCAGTCTAGTATCGTAAATGAGTTGTGTTTCCTGTTTTTGCTTTTGTCATGTTATTGCCCTTCTGGACTATTTTTGTTAATAGGGCAAGAGGTGCCTCCAGGAACGCATTTATCAGAAAAAGACAACACAACCTCTTTAAACCTAATTTTGACCACATATTTGATGCAATAAACAACTCCATGAAGGAACCAGTTACTAAGTTCAGATCACACACAGAATTCCCAGGGGAAGTGGAAAGCTGCAGTAATGAATGTGTGTAAGGAACACTTACTGGCGTTTGGTCCAGTACCGTGTTCCTCCTGTGCGCACACGTCTGTCGTGGTTGTGCGCTGCTGATGTTTTCTTGTCGCAGTCACGTGACTCGGCCACAATGACATCACGGGGTGCTTGCCTGGTGCGCGCAGAGGGAGGAGCGCGCCTGCCTCTCTGCCTATATAAGGCAGACGCGCTCCAGACCCTGCGCCCAAATATAAAACCTTCCTATGCTGGTTTTGGGCTCTGTCAGTTGCTAGTTTAGTACCTGTGCTTTCAGTAATTATTAAAGTTACAGTCTTTGCCAAGTTGTTCCCTGCCACTGCTAGTGACCAGATTCCATTGCCTCCATACTTGTGCACACCTGTTTCCAGTCTCGCCTGTGCTCTTAATGACCTCCTCTGTGAACCACCACAGAACAGCTACTTTAGGGGTCACCACCTGGGTACTCTTGGCAGCCAAGCCCAGTACCTCCTTGCGGAAGTTAAAGGTGGAAACCGGAGAGTGCCTTAGATTCCGCGCCTTAAGTTTAGCTAGCGCCAAGATCTCTGTGGATTCTACTAGCAGTCTCCTTCTCTGCAATTTTACAGTATGGCAGCGTTATAATGTGAAACAATGCCTGACTGCTTGAGGCTAATTTTAAATAAAAACAAAATAAAACAACATCAGAATTGGCATTATGTTTTCATGGTGGAATTCCATAGCAAGTGCCTTGTACCAGTTCTATTAACTTACATGTAAACATGCAGTGACTGCATTTGTAAGAAGTATGTGTAATTTGCCAACTAATTAAATAGGCATGCATTTAACACATTTAGATAGCAGATGTGTAGAATTCCAGTGTGACCCCACTGTATGGAAGATTTGGAAACAGGAACTGGCAAAATAGCATTAGGTTGGCCTAAAACTTTGGATGTCACATTGGCATGTATTAGAAGTACCGGGTCCACTGCTGGATTCCCTGTCTAATGCTGAACTTACACATACAACTTCTTTCAGTTTCAAACATTTGAAACAATAGTTGGTCCATTAATGCACATGCTACTGACATCTGAGAGTATTTTTCTGCCACTTTTAAATGGTTGTTTAAAATAATCAATTGTTCATTCCCTGAAAGTGTTGATTTTTTTTTTTACATTTGACAGTTATTCCAATAAACTGATACATAAATGGCTTCCTCGATAACTTAAGATGAGGAATTTATTAGGGCCATTTAGATACAATAAGCAATGGTGTATCCAATCATGATCCCAATGTCCATGGTCAATAAAATGGTTTACATACTTATCCCCTAATCAGTTTTCTTCAACATTCCGTAACTGTGCTACATACTACATCTGATTCACCCCTACATCTCTAATATTATTTCTCCCTTGCCTTATTTCTCTGTTTAAGATTAAAAACATTCTTTATATTACCTGGGTAATGAATTTCTGTGGTTCCATTTGAAAGTGCACATTTCCCAGAGGAAGAGGCCTCCATTCTTACTGCTCTTCTAAGTGGTGGGAGTGAGGAATGCCTGCCCTCTTCTGGAAGAGAATTCTTTGCCACACTTCTCCTTTGGTGAATTTGCAGCTGGTTTTTAGACCCATGTATGGATATGCTTATGCCTGAAAAGGAGAGAATTGAAAAAAGTCACATTTTAACTAAATGAACCATATATGTTTAAGGATCATCATAACACGACTATATCCTACGCTAAATGGGGCTTTGCTTTTGCTTCTTACCATAGCTGAACATACAGATTGTAATTTATAAACTTATACGGTATTAGAATATTTTTAGGAAAGAAATATAAAGAAGTAACAGTGCAATCCAGACCGGATAATATTTAGGGTTTGTGCTGGTGTTTGTTCATTTTTTTGTTTGTTTATTATTGCGAAAATCAGTGTTTAAGACGAGGCGCAACTGATGTATGAAGTTTAGAACGATATTAAGACCTGTTATAATTAGTAAAAATGAACGCCTGCCTGAACCCTGGCGATAGAGAAGCGGTTACGCATATGTGTAAAAAATGTTCACAATTCCTACTTTGCTCCCTTTTTTTTATCACTGGTTTGTGTTAAAATGTTACCAACTTCCGTTTGTGTACAGATATTGCTAAACATTTGGACACAAACTGGAATTGTTAACATTTTTTACGCAAACCAAAAATTAGTGTAAAAAAAAAAAAAAAAAGGTGACACAAATTGATAACATTTGTACACAAAACTCAGTTATCATTAGGCGCACTTTTAACGGTAAATAGCTGTTATTTTTTAGCACCTGTTTTTACCCTTGCAATAACGCCACTTGATACATTTCCCACTTTGTGGTCCTAAATGTTTCCGCTAATCTGGTAATTTAAAACTGCACACAGTTTTATTGCTGACACCTGTAACACTGTGTAATACACAGCATGGGCCAGACTATGACATCTCTTACAATGGCCAGTTAGCTATAGGCATAAGATACTGCAGAATCTGTATTAACTTCTGCTTTTGCACTCTCTGTATAGATATCAACAATGCAAATGTGGGTTGAAACGTGGAGAGAATAACCAGTGACATTTATGTATTCTTGTATAATGTATTCTTTCTTCATTAATGAATATTTTAGCTGGTGTTGCATGCTGCAGTTTCAGTATCCAGATAATCAGCATGTTGAAACAATTTGATTCATCAATGTAAGATGCAAGCTGCACATTGATGCATGAGATCAGAGAGCAACAATTTCAGAATGTAAATGATTGCAGTTTCTTCTGCGGACTATTAGTCATAATGCAGAAACCTCCTGATAAGTGACTGGATATGGATTAGCACTCCAAAAATGGTCACATCTGCTAAAAAGTAATGTGATCAAGGGCAGAAAACTCATTTTTTTAACATTTGGTGAGATGAGAAAACAAATTTAATCTCATTTTGTATATACTCATCAGATAACCATTAGGTTTACTATAAAGGATGAATCAGACAAATGATTCTGCAATTCATTCAATTCCTGTGTTAGTGTTGCAGGTTAGGTCCAAAACGCATCCCTCTTTCCAGGGCGAACTTTATTGAAGTTAGAAAGACCAGCGGCCTTTCCGAGTTTACCGAGAGAAATCTCGTTTTGTTCTGGCGAGATTTCTTTCAAGATCTCGAGTTTTCGAATTTATTTCCATGGAAAGGTAGCCATACTTTACATTAGAAGCATGGCTGCCTTTACATCGAAAATACTGAAAATTCAGGATCGAAAAACTTGATTCCTCTTGGTAAAGTTGGAAAAACTCAGAGTTGTCTTTCCAGATTTAATAAATTTCACCCTAGCTACAGTCAAATGTATTCTGATTGAGCTGTTTTTTGGTTTTGTTATTAAACCCATGCCGGAACATACAGTAAGTGTCCATTTAATGCAAAAAATGTCAATAAAAAAAGTAAATTCCCAACTAATCAGCTTGCATTCCTTACTAATCAGCTTGCATTCCTTATTAATCAGCTTGCATTCCGTACTAATCAGCTTGCATTCCTTACTAATCAGCTTGCTTTTCTTACTAATCAGCTTGCTTTCCTTACTAATCAGCTTGCATTCCTTACTAATCAGCTTTCATTCCTTACTAATCAGCTGTCATTCCTTACTAATCACCTTGCTTTCCTTACTAATCAGCTGTCATTCCTTACTAATCATCTTGCATTCCTTACTAATCAGCTTTTATTCCTTACTAATCAGCTTGCTTTCCTTACTAATCACCTTGCATTCCTTACTAATCAGCTTGCTTTCCTTACTAATCAGCTGTCATTCCTTACTAATCATCTTGCATTCCTTACTAATCAGCTTTTATTCCTTACTAATCAGCTTGCTTTCCTTACTAATCAGCTTGATTTCCTTACTAACCAGCTGTCATTCCTTACTAATCAGCTTTCATTCCTTGCTAATCAGCTTGCTTTCCTTACTAATCAGCTTGCTTTCCTTAATAATCAGCTTGCTTTCCATACTAATCAGCTTTCATTCCTTACTAATCATCTTTCATTCCTTACTAATTAGCTTTAATTTCTTACTAATCAGCTTGCTTTTCTTACTAATCAGCTTTCATTCCTTACTAATCAGCTTTCATCCCTTACTAATCAGCTTTCTTTCCTTACTAATCAGCTTGCTTCTCCTATTGTAAAGTACAGGGTATGTCCTTAGGTAAGTTAAAATGATATCTTCTTTGTTAGTTTCTTTCCTACCAGGTTTGAACATAATACTTTCTAATCACAATTTGGATTTTTCAAAAGCACATATTGATTATATAGTCATTTTATTTTATTTTTGGTGTTAGTGTCCTTTTTATACCTCCTTGATGATAGCTGCATTAATCATATTTTCCCCTTCCTAAAACTAATGTTTTTGGCTATGACCAGCAGAAAAAATAACATTGATATATCTGAGATGTTTTAATAAAGTCCCAGAATTCCAGCAATTAAAATAAAGCACAAATCCCCTGGGAAATTAAGAGAAAGTTGACTCTTTCATCTTCCAGGATTTTCATTCAAGAGCAATAAAAATTTATTGACTTTATGTAATATTCTCCAAGTCATATATTTCTGCCCTAAAGTTACTGTTTTCTTCTCCTAAACACGCATGAAAACATGTTTGAAATATTAAATTGTCTCCAAGCACATCTTGTCACTTCTGCAGTTTTCATGATCTAAGATTAAAGGGGAACTAAAGACTAAACTTTATTTCTTCAGCTAGAAGCCTTATGGACCTTAGAACTTTAACCAAAAAAAAAACTGCAGAACACACCCAAATGTACAGTAGCCCTATGAGACAAAGGATAAATGCCTGTGAAGTTGTCAGCTGGGCGGCTCCATGTTTGATACAGCAGTGAATCCGGCACTCCCGTGTTTAAAAGCAAAAAATCTTTATTGGTCCATGTTAAAAGCAGGTCACAATGACAAAAAATAAAAACAGCAGCGTGTCCAGGCACCCCCTAACGCGTTTTATGCTGGGTGCTTAGTCATAGACCTATGACTAAGCACCCAGCGTGAAACGCGTTAGGGGGTGCCTGGACACACTGCTGTTTTATGACTAAGCGCCCAGCATGAAACGCATTGGGGGTGCCTGGACACACTGCTGTTTTTATTTTTTGTCATTGTGACCTGCTTTTAACATGGACCAATAAAGATTTTTTGCTTTTAAACACGGGAGTGCCGGATTCACTGCTGTATGCTGCATTGGGAGGCTTTTCATCCTGTGCACCCCGCACAACACTTCACAGGATCCTTTATGTGGATTTATTTAAAGGGATTGAGCGAGGACCATCTTTGCATTGTATACGGCTCCATGTTTGGTTGTACTGTAGACACTGCACATGCTCAGTGTGCTTTGTCTCCTGTAGGTGTGTCCTAATTAGGGATTAATTTAGGCCCATGCCTTCTAGTTTTCCAAATCATGGAATAAAAGCTATCTTGTTATCTGCTAAATGACCGACAGGAGTCTCTAATAGGTATGCTGCTTACCTTAGAAAAAAAGAGTCAATTACAGGGGTCGGCAAACTTAGATGGGGAGGGAGCCATTTTGCTCCCTCCTCCAGCGGTGAAATTTTTTTTTCGGGACGCAAAGGGGGAGGAGTGCATTCCCCTGATCACATGACCTGCCGATAGCCAATCAGTAGAGGCGTTGGAGGTCATGGGCAGGGCTAGGAGGTTGTGCTAAAGAGCCACATCTGGCTCACGAGCCACACTTTGCCAAACCCTGGTCTATTATAATCACACCAGAAAGCAAGTCAGATTAGGCTGACAAAAAATATCAATTAGAAATAACTGTTCAGTTAAAGAAATACTTGGGGGAAAAAAAAGTAAAATCTTAATAACTTGTAGAAAAGGACTGTTTACGGAAATAGTATATTTAGCGTTTTATACAACTTTGCGGATTCATAGAAATAAGTTTCCCTTTAAGCAAATTAACCCTAAGACACTAAACACAGAAAAGACTTTGAAATATTAATTACTATTATTTTGTAAGTACAGAAATAGGTGGTATCAGTAACAAAATTTATACGGAAAACAGTGTGGCTTTTATTTATTAAGACAATACACATTGATTGTTGTCATCACATTTTACCGAGAAACAATGTCTCAGGTGTAAGGTTACTTAGGCTTTAAGGGGATTCCCAAGAGTCTCAGAGAATACAGTATCATTATGCTGAAAGACAGTAAAATGAGAAATACTCTTTAATGGGGTGGACTGAAACACTATGTTACTGTCTGGTCTGTATCACAAGGCAGACTATTCTCAAAAAAAAGAGCAATTCAGCAATGCAATGCTAAATGATGCCAATAAACATGAAATAATTACAATCACTCACCAACCATATTTTATTGAGATCATGAATATTATACAATTGGGGGTTCTGGAACAAAAATGTCTAGAAATGAGACTTTTCCTTTACACATTTACAAAATACAGGGTGGTCCAAAGGTATAAAGATACTCAAATATATGGAAAAGGGTATGTGGGACCTCCATCTTGTGTGTGGCATGATTCAAACGGTAAGGGGTCAAATCTGTGAGGGGCAGTGTCCAATATGATGGCCATTTTGAGAGGGAGAAAATACGCTCACCAAAATAGTGAGTGTGCAGGCAGGATTAACCAGATTACTACTATTTCATGAGTAATTTGTTCAAGAGGATTTTCAACTTCGCTCGATTAACAGTAAACAGTTATCTTTCCAGAAAGTTGATCATTTGACAGCCAAGTACAGCACAGTTGGTCTGACAATTCAACCAAAAATGGCTGTGCTAGTTAACTAAACCTATGTATGACAATGTTTACTGTCTGTTTCTTACAGAAAATGCGAATCTACAGGGTCGTACGCTATGGACATACCTGGATAAATGGGAAAACTGGTGGTTGGGAGCAGCAACCTGTCTGTGGCTTTCAACACAACCCCACACAGATTTGCCCATACAGATTTCCCCACACAGATTTCCCCACACAGATTTCCCCACACAGATTTGCCCACACAGATTTCCCCACACAGATTTGCCCACACAGATTTGCCCACACAGATTTGCCTCCTTCTCCTGAGCAATGTACCACACACACAGGATGGTGTCCCCATCCACTGTTTTCCATTTATTCAGGGGTCTCTATACCTTTGGACCACCCTGTAAATCTGAATGCAACCTTTTCTGTCAAGGATAGATGACGCCTTTAACTATATGTTTCTAAAACATTTTTTTTTTTTTTAAATACAGAAACTACTTAAAATAATGCTTTGTTTCTCATTTATTATAATTCATTTTCAAATAAAGTTTTGCTTTGAGATTTAGGCAAGCAGCCTACTATTTTCCAAGATAACCGAGCTACCGAAAGATACTGCAGTTTTTGAACACTGGGATCTTTGAACAAAATGCTATTATACCTTGGTGATATAACAGTATCATTTAAAGGATATATAAACAGTCTTTATCATTTATGTAAAAAAGCCTAATAGGTTAACTATTGCACAGTAGTAACTGTTTAAAGGAGAACTACAGTGTCAATATAACTGCCCAAATACATATAAAACTATCTAAATCAGGGGTCAGCAACCTATGGCTCTCGAGCCAGATGTAGCTCTTTTGATGGCTGCATCTGGCTCTTTCACTGTAACGAGCAGTGCTCACATGCAAGCACCGCTCGTTACAGTTTGCCTACTAATCACCAGCAAGCGCTGTAGAGACAAAGCTCTCTCAGTGCTTCCAGGTTGCTAGCCAATCCGGAGCCGCTGATGTCACCTATGTGGCATCATATATGACGTCAGTGGCTCCCTATTAAAAAGGGCTGAGCAGAGCCGCACGCATATGGCTCTCCCAGCCCAAAAGGTTGCAGACCCCTGATCTCAATGAACACAAACAAAGTAACAAACTAAAATCAACACAAACAAACCTTACACTATAAACCATCATAAAAATAAAAAAAAACTGATTGGTTAGTTGCTGAGATTGCAATTATCCAATCAGCAGTAGGCATAAGGTATATAAAAATTTCAGCAGTTCCCTCACAGGTTCTCTCAACTATAAACAGGCACCCACAGAACCCTCAAAATAGCTGAGGAGTGTAAGAAGATCCTCAATGTCAACATGGAAAAGAAAGAAACAGACCTGCATGTTTTAGAGATTGAGGGGTTGATGTTGGGTGAGGTGTGGGGGTCCTTGAGAGCCTACTAGATGAGGTTTATTTAGTTTAAACTAATTATTTCCATAGTGCTAATATTACAGTAGTGCTATGGGCATAATTGCATTTTAAATCATGTAGCTTACATGCTGGTTAATGATTATTAGCACTGGGTGGGGGTGCGATGCTGGTGGGATTGTTTGGGTTGATGTTGGGGTGGTGTGGGAGGTTTGGGAGTCCTGTGGACCCCCAGTGTAGGAAACCTTAGCGTTGCAGCAATATCAGCAGGCACTGCTGCAGCAATCGCACATATTCATTGCTTTTAATTGGTTGATAGCTTAGGGGGAAAGTACCTAAAGGTCAGTCAACGTCAGAAGTAAACAGAGTGCAGTGCAGTGTGAGATCAGATGCAATCAGATCCCTGATTTAAGAGATCTGTTTGGAGGAGCTATAATGTCAATCATCATTTAGCCCCGCCCACCCAAAACTCGGGAAAGAAAAGGTAGGCTGACAGGGAAGATGACAGACAGAAAAGCTGTTTAAAGGTACATTTTTTAAAAATAAATTTTTAATTAGTTGATACATTTAATAATAATGTTTATTTCATTAGTATAACCTAAATTAATATAGTTTTGAGGTGATAGGTGCACTTTAAGTAGTTAGTAGGGCAAAAATCTCAGGGGGCAGGTACCTTTTCATGGAAAACTGGCCAGTACATGTCACACACACATTTCCTGGTGCAGGAGTTTATCAGTGCTTCCTACTCAATCATTCTGCATCACATGAAACAACTACTGGGGAGAAACACTTCTCACTAAGGTATAGTACTGCATATGTAAAGATGTAATCTGACCATAGTTCCCCTTTAATACTACAAGGTATTCAGAAAATCCCCCTTCTTCCTTCATTTAAGTTGGCAGGGAACATCGAAAAACTGAAATACATGTATGTGTGTGTGTGAGAGAGATCTTGACAGACCCCGGCCTTGCCAACAGCTCCATTCGCATTATAATGAGAAAATCATCATTTTAACAGGATTTGGCCCCAGAGACATAAGTGTAACAGTTAATCAGCTCTCTAGTTAGAGGAAGTAGGTTAGCTCTGATCTGATAGACACAAGGCTTCTAAAGCAAAGTGCAATACAAAGAGAGGCACAGCTGACTGAGCAGCATTGTCTCTGTCATTTTCATTTCATGTACAGTGGGTTGCGAGCTTCTAAATTGTACACTCATTGTGGGAGACGTGACAAATCTTAAAAGCTCACTGAAGAGATAATTGTGCTTTTTCCAAGATAAAGTAAGAATCAGACTAAAAAGCTGTCAGCTCAAATAAATGGAAACACACAGAAATGATACAGTAAACAGTACAGGTGCGTACTGACAGTACTTGTTCTGATACCAGACTGTAAATGGTACCACTTCTGTGGAAACAGTTACAGGGAAGTATGTGTAACGCTTAGATGCCTGCGCTTTGTTATGGCTTCATTCCCTAATAGCTGTCATTGTCATTGGCAGACTTATCATTATGTTTCCAAGATATAAGTAAAGGTGTAAGGGATTTTGCATGAGTGGCTCTATGGCTTTTTCAGACGTATAACTCCCAACATTCCCTCACAGCCAAAGCTCTGCAGCTAACTAAGCTATAGAGACAAACTTTTCATTCAAGGACATTGGGGGTTATTCACTAAAGCCCATAGGTGCGAATTCGCCAGATAAAGACAGTCGCAATAGGCTTCTACTTTCGCAGTCACGTCTTTATAATGAGAATATTGTCGCAGTCCCGACGTTATTATTGGAAAATTGTCTCAATCTTAACTTTAAAAAATTGTCGCGACTTTACAATGTCTTTTGTAAAGACTTGTAACTTGTCGCGGATTTGCTTTGGGAATCCGCTGTTTGAGAAATCGATAGTCAAATTCGCACCTTAGTGAATAACCCCCATTATCTCATGTGCATCCAGAATAAGTACTCAACCGTACTGGGTCCAGTCTTTCCCTCGTTACAGTAAGTTGGTCAATTTATTATTTGTATAATAATAAAAAGAATAATTTATATGGGAGGTGACTGTGATTTACATCAGAGATGTCAGGAATCTCCAATAGCTGACAAAGGGTGGTTATACCACCAAATGCGGTTTGCTTCTCTACCTGCCTTGAAAAACAGAGTAGTCACCTGAGCATATATGGTAAAGCAGCTGAGATTTGTTTCTGGTTACTAAGCCTTCTCACAAACTTAGCTGTCAGTCCATCCAAACCAGTTTCCTTACTGGGATGTACAGTACTTTGTCATACACATGTCCAAGCTGTGACCATTTTTTCTTGTTTAAAAGTCCAATCACATGAACAATGACATTACAGGGCAGATCATTTGCAAACTGCAGAGTTATGCTCTTTTAATCATTTATATTTTGGTTTGTCCTTCCCAATTACTTTTAAAAGATCCTTTGGTTGGTAGGGTTAGCTAACCTAGCAACTAATGTATCAACAATTACAGGACCGTACTCTGTTAAAGTGGGTTAGAATCACTGTTCTCCCACTTGAGAGCCTTCCTTTGTCATCCCTGTAATGTTGACTGATTTTTATACTGTATGTAGTGATTCAATAAATAGAGTGATTCATCCACTTAAAGGGGCACTATAGTGCTGATATAACTGCACACATACATATAAAACTCCTTTATATTACCGTAACTAAGCCAATTGCTGACACAAGTAGTTAAAAAAACATTTAGGGAAGAAATAATATTTGCTGTTTGTTTTCCTTAATTAGTTTTCCTGAGAGCTGACATTTTCCTC
>WMED01018961.1:1311-12556 GCA_019650415.1 Pipa parva | reverse complement strand
TTATAATCATTTGGTTAGGTGAAATGAGACATTATGGGGGTTATTCACTAAGGTGCTAATTCGACTGTCCAATACGCAAACAGCGGATTCCCATAGTAAATCTGCTACAATTTTCCCATTGTAAAGTCGCGACAATTTTCTATAGTTAAGATTGCGACAATTTTCCCATAATAAATTCGCGACTGCGACAATATTCTCATTATAAAGACACGACTGCGACAGTAACAACTTATTGCGACTGTCTCTATCTGGCGAATTCATACCTATGCACAACAATTTGGATTTTAGTGAATAACCCCCTATATAAGTAAAATGTACCATGAGCTTATTTATTATCAATAAAACATTAAAGGGCAACTAAAGTCTAAGATTTAGGCTCAAAATAATGGTTATAGTAGTTAAATAAATCTACTTTTGGGCCCAGATCAAAGCACTGTGGAAGTCAGAATTCTCTGTCTGTAGAGTTTTCATATTTACTCCTTTCCCACAGAACTGGTTAATAATGCGCTCTGACGCATACCATGGACTGTAATAGTTTTATATCCAGCTGTGCAAATAAGTTCATTTTCCATTATGCATATTTTATAGTTACTATTTTTAAAGATACATAACTTCGAGAAATTACAAAAGTGCGCCTGGTTAAAGGGATGTTATGGCTAATTTGTTTATTTGCATTTCAGATTCAAATGGGATGAAACTCAAATTCGGATCTAAAGGTTGAATTCAGTCGGCAGTTTAGAATTCCCTGACACCTCATTTATGTCAACATTCCACTCTAAAGAAGGAGATTCAGAAATGACAGAGAAAGAACTGACTGAAATCTGTGCAGCCCAGAATAAGGTATATTTCATAAGCCTGTCTCTTTAAAATGTAATGTTGCCATGTATGTGGTATGTAGCTGGACTGCATATTCTATCCCTTTAACACCATACAAATGAGGTAAACTGTGCAGTTCAGGGCTGCAGAGAATCTAGTGCCGTGTGCTATATGCATCTAAGCCTGAAAACCCAACACACAGGTTGAGGTCTTTTGGTCTTTTATATGATTTGAAGAACATTCAATATTTCTTTATTCATAGTTTATTTGACTTCAATGTAAGACTTATAACGTAGCTATATCGTGAGTTTTTAATCAGGGCACATCTACAAGAGACAAGCCACGCTGAGCATGTGCGGTGCCTACCGTTAAAAAAAATAGCTGCAGCTTTATAGGTGTGAATCATCTGTCTCATAGGACTACTGTACATTTGGGTATGTCCTACAATTTCTTAGTACAAGGTTAAACATTTATAGCCAAAACACTATTAATGTTTTAGTTCTCCTTTAAAGCAATTCACAATTCAATTTGTTGCCATAATGTCATAACAGAAGCAACACTTGCCTTTGTTTAGTATTCCCCAAGCAATCAACATGGCTGGTCTATTAAAATGTGTCCATGTTGCTAAAAAAAACACCCTTTAGGAGTCTTATTTAACATTTTCTGTTTTTGCTACAGTTGGTAAGAGGACACCATCTAACAGGATTTCCAGTATCCAGCAAAATAACTGAAATGAGGCTGGGTTCAGTTTCTAGATGTTTAAGTGAAAAGGGTCATTTGTTAGTCATGCTTAGACTAAGGTCTTAGAGGATGTTCAGGAATAGATAGGGAAGAAATAATAATAACAAAAACTGGAGACAAGAGTCTGAAGAAGGATGATAAATCAATAACTCATATGCATTACTGAGAGAACCATCCCTTTGGAACCCTCATTATTCAACATCATATATTAAGAGCCTCATTGACTGAAGGGTGAATTCACTTTGCTACAATTCGAGTCACATCTACAAAATAGCCACAAATTCACTTCTCATTATTAACTAAGTGGCCAATAGACTTGTTGAAAAAGGGGACAGCGGCCATTGCTGTTGGAAGGGTTGTGTGGCATAGTCAGTCAGATAGAAGGTGACTGCAGAGCCTTGCCATCAGCACCCCAACTCAGTACTCTGATGTGGCAAAGTAAAATGGGTGACTTTGGAGCAGTACATCTAGTTGCATTAACTCCTTCGATGCACTCCACCACTTAGTCAAGGTAGAAGTACACGTGCAAAGGGAAATAAAGTGCTCTGGAAGATCATGACTATTGTCACCTGAATTTGTCACGTATTCACCTCATCACAGAGTTTGATCAATAAGTGAACATGGTGAAGTGGTGAATAGATGCAAACTCGCGACTATTCAGCCTTTAGTCAATAAGGCCATAAGAATTTTGTTGCTTGATATGACTACTACTTTCAGTGCAAGATACAAATCAAGACTGGCTTACAAGGTCTTTGTAGCATGTGATCCCATGTATGATCACTCTTGAAGACTCAATGCAATGGGATGCATGCAATACAAGCTAGCCTGAAATGTATCATTTGTGTGACAGTCTTCCTCTATTGGTTCATGACTGGTAGAATAAGCTGCCAGCATCTATCCAGAAACTAATAGTATGACTGGGAAGTCACCTGCAGCTGTATGTTGGAGATGGTTACTCAGTAGCATTTTCTCATGTGATTAGATTCCAGTCTTAGCACGGAATATGTTAAATTGTATTCCACTATACTAAGGATGATAATTCAACTTGCTTTAACATAATGATTCCTAACAATTCTCAGAGTAACAAGAAGTAGAAATAAAGATAATAAAAATATTGTGAAGAATTTCAAAGGTAACTAGAGAAAGAAAAACCACAAAGTATGCCATGGTAAAGACATGTTCTTAAGAACCCACAAAGTATGCCATGGTAAAGACATGCCCTTAAGAACCCACAAAGTATGCCATGGTAAAGACATGCCCTTAAGAACCCACAAAGTATGCCATGGTAAAGACATGCCCTTAAGAACCCACAAAGTATGCCATGGTAAAGACATGCCCTTAAGAACCCACAAAGTATGCCATGGTAAAGACATGCCCTTGAAAGCTGGGAGCAAGTCTATTGGAACAGAGAGCCTGATAATACAATGGGAGTCAGAGAGGATAGCTGGAATAAATATTTCTGTCAATCAGCCAATGGATAGTTTAAATGAATCCTATTTTGCTGTACATTTGTTCACAAAGAAAAGTCAGAATGGAACACTACATATTGTTTTATATAGAATTACATATACGTATTGTTTCTAAGGTTCATCATTATGCTTTAGTTTTACAATACATGTTGTCATGGGTCTGCCCATTACCCCCTGCCTGGAGTCAAACTAACAGCCTGCTGCTTCAGTCTTGGCTGCTTTGTTCACTGTGGTATTAAGGAAGCAGAATTTGTGGGTTAGAATAGAGCGGTTTTTCAGCTATCCACTGGGCTGATGCTGTACTGAATGGCTGCTGACCTGTTCAGAGTCGGCAGAGGTGCTGCTTGTTAGTTACTCACCTACCTACAGTATATAAGGAACCTCCTTTCCTGTGCTCCCTGCACAAGCTGATTTCAGTTATCCTGTTACCTGCCTAAACGTTATTTGCTTTCCTGTGTACCAACCTTGTCTAACCTCAACCTTATATCTTTCTGCCTGCCCTGACCTGGATTCTGCCTTGACCTTGTCTTCGTTCCTATTCTCTTTTGTTTGTATTAGTGTCTCTTGTTTTTTCTGCTTCTGGTTTTGCTTAGTATTCCCTGCATTGTTCCTTCCCTCACTGTTCCCTGTTTTCTCATGGTTTCTCTGTTCTTATCTAGCTTGTGTTTTCTCCTTGTTTTTTCCCTTTTACTATTTTAGTCTGAGTATCCTTCCTGTCTATCCTGTCCAGTCTGTGTTCTGTCCTGTTCCATTAACCTGCCTGTGGATCACCATCACTGCTGTGGGTGTTGGATCCCTGCTGCTCCAGCAGCAGAAAGTCAGAGGCCCCAAAAGAGCATCAGTGAACACCAGGAGATACTGGGCTCTTCAGAAACTTCTGGAGATGGTTCCAGACTTCTTAGTTTCCTAACACTGGGTCCCAGCCTTTTACCATTGTACCGTGATACATTTAAACAAAATAAACACAAGAAAAATTAATTTGTATCCCCTTACCCATCCTGAACAATTAATAAATATTTAATGAATGGAGCAACAGTGTTTGAAATGTAGCTAAACATCTCTTACAAATAAAAGAACTGTTCTCTTAATGAAGATCCCTGACTAACTGTTATTGTACCTTTACTCGGCTCTTTAAATGTGTATGGGTAATGCTGATGCTAGAGGAAAACAAGGAGAGGACTCATACCGAATGGAGATCTCCATAAATGGCTTGGATTATATAAGTTTTAAGTATATAATTTGGTAGGTACAGTGTTAGGCAATGTTAATTAGTAGTGTGGGAACCCAATGTGCCAACAAGAAGTATTAAAAAAATAAATTTTTAAGTAGGAGAGAAGACAATAAATTTTAAGTAAAAAGAGAATGGGAGGTCCAAAATATGCAGTATTGTACCTAACATTACAGTAAACAACTCTACTAGGCTTTTTTGTTTTGCATTTTTAGATGGATGGTTAAGCTGTACTTCTATTGTTTATATAATACCTGAGTAAAGTCCTACTCAATAAAGCAAAGGTTACTGTCAGAAAAATAAAATTGTTTCAGAATTCTGTGCTGCTCATCATCCTGATGAGTTGTGAGAGGCACCACTGATGAGCTGTGAGAGGCACCACTGATGAGTTGTGAGAGGCACCACTGATGAGTTGTGAGAGGCACCACTGATGAGTTGTGAGAGGCACCACTGATGAGTTGTGAGAGGCACCACTGATGAGTTGGGAGAGGCACCACTGATGAGTTGTGAGAGGCACCACTGATGAGTTGGGAGAGGCACCACAGATGAGTTGTGAGAGGCACCACTGATGAGTTGTGAGAGGCACCACTGATGAGCTGTGAGAGGCACCACTGATGAGTTGTGAGAGGCACCACTGATGAGTTGTGAGAGGCACCACTGATGAGTTGTGAGAGGCACCACTGATGAGTTGTGAGAGGCACCACTATAAATCAAGACATAACTGGAGGAGCAACGTTCCTAGGTGCAACAAGTAGTAAAAAAGCTATATTTATCTGGTCAGGAGTGCATTACATTAATATGCACTAATAACTGCCCAGTCAGAATGGAGGTTTCTAGATTTCTATTTAACTGTATTGTTACACTTTGGCAATAGGACAGTTACTATATTCAGTCCACTAGATTGGAAAGTGAAGATTAATTTTGAGTTAATTTGACAAAAAAGAGAAACATGAGGTCATGAAAAGAGTGAATTTAAACCTTTTGGAATAGTCAGAATAACCTGAAATGTTCCAGCAAGATTTATGAGGAGTACATGATATTAAGAACACCATGTAAGATGAAGACAGCCTTCTGACCTTAATAGTGAAAGAATATTCAGTGTCCCTCTCTGTGTCACCAAATTAGATTTGGATACGGCCTCAGTCTTCCTCAAGAAGAACTTAAAGGAGACGTTGACGCCGCTCTGGATCGCCAGTGCCGGTCAGCAGGGGGAGCCAGAGTGCAGCTTCATAGCTGTGTGAAACTGCCTTCAAACTTCAGAATAGCTACTCAGTTCCCTATGAAATTAACACTTCCCACCTAGTGCCAGGTACATTTTATAATAAATTAATTTCATTTCGGCCTTTACTTCTCCTTTAAGTTCATCTGTGGAGTAACTGTTGGAGTGTTTATTGTGCATTGGCTCTAACCATTCTAACAAGGTATCATTTGTGCTTTCACCTAAAAGGTGGGCTGCTATTCTAGATGTTCTCACTTAAATGAGGAATAATGGGGGATTTTAAAGTCTTTGATTTGTATATTTACATAATATCTTGCTTGAGATACTCTGCTAGGGAAAAACCCCATTATAAACTGAACCTTTACCCTAAATCAGGGGTAGGAAAACTGCAGCTCTTCAGCTGCCTTGTTGTGGCTTTTGAGTGCATCTCTCTTGCCCTGCCCATGACCTCCAGTGCTGCTTCTGATAGGACGTCGGCAGGTCATGTGATCAGGAGCGTGCACTCTTCCCTCTTTGTGGCTCTGTAAAATAAAATCCCCAGTGTAGGAGGGAGCGAAATGGCTCCCACCTTTGCAAAGTTTGCCAACCCCTCCCCTTAAGTGTCTACTGAGGGATCATGCGATAGAATGTTTTTATCAAACAAAGAATGAAAAATATTTTTCTGTAAAAAGCAAAAAAACTGGGTATGTGTGCAGGAAATAAATTTAGTGGGGTTTCTGTGGTTAGTTTAGTACAGTTAGGGAAGTTTTAGTAAGTGTAGGGTACCAATCCAATATTCACCACACATCTGGTTAGACACTTGTGTGGCTGGGATAGGAAAACCCAACAAGTGAAACCTAACACACCCAACAAGTGAAACCTGATGCACTCAACATGTGAAACCTGATGCACCCAACAAGTGAAACCTGGTGCACCCAACAAGTGAAACCTGATGCACCCAACAAGTGAAACCTTATGCACCCAACAAGTGAAACCTGATGCACCCAAGAAGTGAAACCTGGTGCACCCAAGAAGTGAAACCTGGTGCACCCAACAAGTGTAACCTGGTACACCCCCTCTCCTCTTTCCTGCTCAGACTGTAATAGCACTGAATCACATCGCTACTGCAGTCTCTGATTTCCCCAATGCTTTAAAGGAAAAAAGAGAGTGCAGAAGGAAGGGGGAAGTACAAAATGGCATGGGATGCAGCACAGTATAGGAAAGGGTGATTGTGGGCTGCACAGTATGGTTGTGGTTCCCCATTGTAACTATTATATGTATAATTACAGAACAGTAGGTGTGAGGGGCTCCGTTATGCGTAATGTTATTTTTTTTTTTTTATGCATTACGGACATCACTGATTTAATAATTACTTTACTCCATGACTTTTACGACTCCACAGCATGGATATCTTTCTCTCTCAATTAAAAGATTCGTTTGTGCTATATACAGAAAAGAATAAACGATGATTTTTCTAGAAAATGAGTCTTATAAAGCATTAAAAAAAAACTGCAAAGAAAACAATACAAAAAGTATCATTAATTTGTCTATAACAGTTTGTCCAAAATAACACATCAGATTATCAGATCTCAATGGGAGTACCTGAAGGTGTATTCAAGTATATAATTCCAAGAACTCATTTTACTATATGCTGGTAATGCATTCTTAAAGGTCAAGCCTATGAGTAATGTAGCACATCAGTGAGTAATGTGCTGCTAACCAATATGCAAGTTTACATCAAATGATTGGCTCCCTGGACTACAATCCCATAAAACCAGCCGTTTTATTACAAAAGAAAATCAGCCATTTATTCCAAACCGCATTTTCGTTTCTATCCCAAAACAGGCCTCACCGAAGAGATGTAGAAAGTAATGTAGAAAAAAGGTTTGTTTTTACAAAACTGTTTTGGAATGGGGTTTATAGATGTTGATAAGTTTCTGATCACAAGCACATTCTGTTCAGTTGACTATTCTGCATGGATGAAACTGCAGCATCAATGTGGTTCAGATTTCCTTCTCAAGCAGCCAGACTTGTCTTCAGTAAGGATGCCTCAAGACACAGGAGTGAATACACATACAAGCGCGTTCGCTTTCACAGCATCTCTGACAAGTTGCTGGACCACATCAGGCATGATCTAATTACATCACAAAACTAATGTAGTCTGTGGACATATCATGCAGCAGCCTGGGTGAAATATCATAGAACTGGAGGAGGGGGGGCGGGGGGGTTGCCATGTTTGGCAGGTGAAAGTTTTCAAAATGACTGAGTTCCTTTTGTACAAGTCCTCCCACAGTCCTCACAGCAAATGATTCAAAACCTTCAACGTGATTTCATCTGTGCAGGCTCTAATCCACTTACTTAATGAAATACATAATTAACATATTATAATTGCACTAAAGATGGTTTTGACAGAAATCATTTCCCGTATCTAATACCATGGTAATTTAATCTGTTCCCCACTCCCTAACACGACCCTCCATGATTAAGTTTCATACCATTTTTTTTTCCTTGATTGATTGATTCATTTGACGTGCTTAGGCCCTGCAAGGAGTAGTTGTCAGTTTTGTACAGAGACTTTGTAATGTTGCGGCAGATGGTAACAGAGAGGCAGTCTCCCTGTGTGGTCCTTTGTTCCTTATTTCTAAATGCCCTGATAATCCAAATATAGCAAGCCTGATCTTCTAAATAGTTTCATGTTTTTATATAGAGCTGTCTTTAGGCTAGAAGCATTGTTAATAAATTTGAGAAAACAGGATGTATTCAACAAGGGGGTCTAAATCCTACTGCTGACAATCACTCTGTAAAGTGAAACAACCCACACAGTTATTTTGATTTGATTTATATTTCCGTTTGTTTTGTCTCATGATCCCTCCATTCCGTCACTCAGCCACTAACTTAAGCTGAAACAAGCTTTATTATATTGCTCCTCTCGGCTAAAGAATGAGCTGCCAACCACAAGATTCCAAATATGTTGCTTAGTAGAATGTGAAGACTCGAGGAAGAAGGGATATAAAGGAAAAAACGATTACAATTAACTAAATGATGAATATATCAGCAAAGGTCGACTATGGTGCTTTTCATCAGCGTATTTACTCAGGTTAGGGAGAAGACCATAAGATTTGCTTTGTCTACACAGCAAATAACATTTACAGTTATGCAGTGAGCATTATTAAAAAGAATCTGGAATGCACCTGCATCTTACCCACACAACTCCATATTTTCATTTTACTTGCTTTATGAAGCAGAGTGCATGACCTTGTCTGAAGCCAAGGATCATGGGTAATGACATACCAATAGTCACTTGCAGGGACATGTTATCCTAATAATTCTTTGTTTAAAAAAAGATTACTTTAACCAGCTGCAAGACACAGCTTGCACAATTAAATTCTGTAAGAGGGCATAAAGCTTATAATACAAAAGCAAATGCCAGAGTCTAAGAATGATCATAGACACTACAAGTTGCACTTATCTTAGGTCTAATGTCCTGGATAAAATGTAAAGCTTGAGAGTCCATCAGGTCATGGCAATGTACTATATAAATTGCCAGGAACCAGAGTGGTGGACACTAGCCAACACTTCATCAAAAATGGAAAATTCTTTTAGAGTAAAGTCTTAATTGCTGAGGTTCAAAAGAGAAATACATTTTTTTAAAAATGAGAGGCACAGGATACTGCAAAGGTAAATACATAAGTAAAACAATATTATAATAATTTAGTAACTGAGGGTGTGATGTACCCTCAAAATAATCAATGCACAACACTAAGGGCTTATTCATCAAAGTGAGAATTCCTCTGCTGAAGTGAATTCACATGGCTTCAGGCTGCTACACTCTGACGGTCAGGAGTTTTCTACTGCTTATTCTCTAAGCAGTGAATTCCCATACTGAAGAAGCAAACAGTGTCAGACATGGTGCCTTGCGTAGCGTGGCATAGTCAGTAAGACAATAGCTGCCCTGCAGTCAAACTCCTACTTCAAACACAGTACGCCTTGCCAAATTCAGTACTTCAACAGACTCTGACGCTTGATAAAAAGGTGAATTACCTGTACACATGCACGCAAAGTTGTGCTGAGTGTGACAAAATTGGTCAAAAATTTGCCACTACGTAGAGTTTGCTAAATAACCAAACATGGGGAAGTGGGGAATGAATGTGAGTTCAGACCTTTCTGTGACTGCTCATGCTTTTATGAATAAACCCCAGGGCCTGGGTCTCTCAGTTTTTGCTAAATAGATAATATCCCATCATGCCTATAAAAATATTTGGACAGGCTCCGATGGCTAATATTTTGTCTATCATGATTTGCCAGTGCTAAGACAAAAATAAACTAGAGAGACACAGTAACAGCCTTGGCACTCCCAAAAAATAACCTGAATCATTTTCATTCATTATTGGTTTACTATCACCACAACTTAAGCATGATGCATTGATATTATTAAAGGAGGCTTTCATTTTGAAGGTTGGGTATGTCATGGTGGCAGTTTTGGTCAGTAATTAGATAAACACTTTGTGTATCATTTCCTCGATACATTTATTGTTATGTTCCATTTCCCATGACCTTGTTCCTGACCCTGTTTCGCTCCTGCTTTTTTTCACACAGTGTCTCAGTACTGATCTTTGGCCAAAGTCTCGTCTGTTGCTACCCATAAAACTCGATTCCCGATTTACTTAGCTTGTGATTGCTTTATTTAATTGACCATCATTTCTCTGTCTAAGCAAATAATACATCACTTCCTGTTCCCTTTCTTCTGTTTATGTATGGGGCCCTTGTCAGATGCAGATAGCCTGTTAATGGCTCAAAATACATATCTAGAAATCATATAACTTCTCTGGGGTTTAGTTGTCTTTTGTAAAACCCATTTTGACGCTTTTGGAAGTTAGGAATTGCAAAGATCCAGTAAAGTTGTTGACTAATAATAAAAAATAGTAACATAGCCCAGTGACTAATCCTTCATCTTGTAATTAACCATTTGATAAGTACATTTGTGCCCCTCAGCAATGATTCAGGTGCCTAGTTGTGATGTGGGCCGCAATTACTTGGTTGGCTTGGGGAATGTCGTTTATTACAAAGTTATTGTGACTACTCACATTTGAATGATAGTATTACATTTCTGTCCTGATGGAAGTTGAATGTTTCACATGATAATGTGCAAAAGTGCACATTTAATCAGGCAAAGCAAGCTGGTAGGAAGACTTAAAGCAATGCACCTAGGGCAACATTTGCAAATAAAATGGAGGTAAAAAAAGAAAAGTAAAACGTGCAGTTTTTTAAATTTTGAGAGAACTTTTTGTCTAGGGGTTATTCTTAAGGGATATACTTACTAATTACCTCCACTGCTTCATCGCTGTGTGGTGCTTCAAGATTGAACCAATGTTCTTTTCTTCTTCTGCAGTGCCACCTTCCACAAAAGTGGATTCATTAAGGCAGACTGAGCTTGTAGGGAGACTTAACAAAGAGCTATCCATGAAATATATGCAAATTCCCAGAAGGAAGGAAAAACAAGTGCATATTGTTAAAAACTGCGAATCTGTAAGTAACCCTAATAATTGCATATCCAAATTGATAAAATGTTATCAAAGTTTATCTACCTTTCAGAAATTGTGTTCATATTTATCTTAAAAAAAACAATAATTTGAACATGGATGGCCACACTTTTGCATACAATTGTACGAGAACTATAATATTTACTCACTCACACACCCTCTTACTCACAAAGGGGGGAATTCACCATAGTGTGAAGTGAGCTCCGGAACCTTCGGCTCACTTCGCACTGACTGTTATGCGCTTGCTGATGTC
>WMED01018960.1:0-12556 GCA_019650415.1 Pipa parva | reverse complement strand
GACTTGTGCACATGTGCTAAGTAGTAAGTAGGGAAAAAATGTCCGGGGAGGGTACCTTTTCATGGAAAACTGGCCAGTGGATGTAACACACACATTTTCTGTTGCAGGATTTTATCAATGCTGCCTACTCAATCATTCTGCGTCACATGAAATATCTACTGGGGAGAAACAATTCTCACTAAGGTATAGTACTACATATGTAAAGATGTAATCTGACTATAATTCCCCTTTAATGTTTTTCTTCAGTGTTTTTGCTTGTTTGTTTGTTTTTTTATTGTTTTCATTGCCGGTTTTGTGTTTGCTAGTTTTTTCATACAGATAAAAGTGGATTTACCAAGATTTATGTCACCCCTACCCAATATTCAATGTATGTTCTGTGTTGATAGTCCATTTCTAATATAAGAGAAAGGGCTGGTAAAAATAATAACCTAATTTTCTCACAAAATAGAGACTTGTTCTTCAATGATAAAGCTTTATTGAGATGTATATTGATAAACACAATCCCATCTGCTCCTGTAAAGATAGGCTTACCACTTATACAGACAAACTTAAGTCCTTAATCAGAAAACAATGGATACACTGCTATAAAATGTCCCCAACCATGGTAAAGACATAAAAATGATACTTCAATATGAACGACAGCTTACCAAACATAAATAAATATAATCTGAAAATGAAACAGTAATATTTCGCTATTTTCACTGTGATACGATACTGTTATCAACATTACTGTCAGGACACTTACCATTTACAGTGAGACTTTAAATGTTTTTGATAAATATTTTGATCGTTTATGTGTGTGTTTACAGTGGATGATTTGGTTGTTATCCTGTAGCAAGTAAGACTTTTTGCATCTTATGCTTTGTGTAATGAATCATTCTGTAGCTCAGACACCAGACCAAAGTGAATATATATGGAAAGAGTGGTCAGTGTGTAGTGAGGAAAATGACCTCCTGAAAAAATGTGTTGGGCAAATGAGTCTTGATTTCTCAAGTTCTCAGTCTGCCTACTACAAGTCTCCATGTATATATTCATTCATGCACTTCGCTTCATATGCTCATGTGAACTCAGCCTAAAGGGATATCTTTTCAGCCAATGACCTTCATTGTTGGTGGTTCTCATCAGACAAGAACTGCACAAATTCTACACTCTGTAGTTTCCAGGCAATTAATAATAAATTCCATTTGAGTGATTAAATTGTAAAACATCATTTCTCCTGCACTCCAGCTGTATAAAATCCACTTTTAGGGCGAAATTTATTAAAGGCGAATTTTGAAATTTTGATTGAATTTTGAAATTTTGATTGAATTTTGAAAAATTTCGATCAAAATTTCAATTGAAACTTCAAATTTTTGATAAAATTTTTCAAAATCCGATCAAAATTTCAAAATTCGCCTTTAATAAATTTCGCCCTTATTGTTTCATTTAAATCAGGATCCAAAAATAGCATGGCAGCACTTACTATGGCTAATGTACATGGACTATGACTAAGCGCTGAACAGCATGAAACATGTAAATGCTTGAATCAAAATGAAGTTGGCCATATTGGATATTTGTAGATCACACTTTTTCCAGGTGTAACACCAACACCGCAGTATTCCACATTCCAACAAGACAAGTGTAAGGAATACTTACCGCGCTCCGCTCCAGCACCGGGCTCTCCCTGTCTATGCGCGCACGCCGCGCACTGCCGGCGCTTTGAGCATGCGTGCAGGGGGCGTGCCCGCCGTGATGTCACGGGGGCGTGCGCCGGGCACTCGCAGAGGCAGGAGCGCGCCTGTCTCTCTGCCTATATAAGGCAGACGCGCTCCAGCCTGGGTGCCCGGTTATAATAACACTATTCTAGTCAAGATAGTGTGTTTGGGCTAGTGCTGCTTAATTTAAAGTATCAGTCTCTGTTAAGTCCTGTTCCTGTTAAGTCCTGCTCCTGTCAGAGTCCTGTTCCTGTCAGAGTCCTGTTCCTGTCAGAGTCCTGTTCCTGTCAGAGTCCTGTTCCTGTCAGAGTCCTGTTCCTGTCAGAGTCCTGTACCAGAGTACTGTCTGCATCCTGTCCAGAGTCTGTCCGCAGTTAGTCATACCACCACTGTACAGCTGGCTTGGGGGTCGCGACCTGGGTACTCTCGGCAGCGGAGTCCAGTACTTCCTTGCGGGGGTTAAAGGTGAAGACCGGAGGGTACCTTAGACTCCGCGCCCTAAGTCAGCTAGCGCAAAGGACAGTGTGGTATATGCCAGCATCCTCCTACTCCCTTTCCTCTTGGTTCCGAGTCGTTACAACAAGATGGGAAAAAGGAGCAGAAAAAGTGGAAACTTGCGGCATAGTTCCGCTTTTCCTGCTCCTTTTTCCAACCTTGTCTTGTTGAAACATGTAAGTGCTGCCATGCTAAATTTTGGATCCTGATTTAAATGAAATAATAAAAGTGGATTTTATACAACTAGAGTGCCGGAGAAATTATGTTTTACAATTTAACCATTGGAAGATGAGTCCGGTTTGTCTCCAGAGCACACAGCTAATACCACTGGCGTGAGTACCTATACCAAATAGTGAGATTGAGCCATTTCTTATTGTTAAATTTATCTGTGATTAAATTGCACATGATAGTTTAGACCAGGGATGGCAAACCTATGGCACACGTTCCAGAGAGGGCATGCAGAGCCCTCTCTGTTGGCACGCGAGCCGTCGCCATACCCTGCCATCAGTACAGGCCGCGGACCCATTCTGAAAGTTTTCAGGCTGGATCCGTGGCCTGCACTGAAGAAGCGCACACTAGAAGGGGAGTTCTCCTCTCCCGACGCATGTGCGCTCCTCCCCCGGAGCTGGCGTGAGGATGTCACTCACCAGCGCTGGCACTTCGGGGAAAGCCCTCATGGGCGATGTCACCTTTTTGGCACTCTGTGCCAAAAAGGTTCGCCACCCCTGGTTTAGACCATAGAGTACATATCTAGATCACCAAGATAAGACTGGCATATTGTGCTTTAGAATGTGTAGCTTTTTCTAGTTAGCATATCCAGTCAATATTTGTATATGCATTTATATTGATTAGAATTAAAATTAAATGTAAATTTCTACTCTTGACATGTATACCACTGCTTTTGTGCACCCGTTTTGAAAAAAACACACACCCTCTAGGGCCATTCATTGTGCCTGTACATTGTACACATTCTCCTAATTAGCTTCCTCTCTTCCAGCACTCTACTTGACCTTCAACAGTCTATTTTATGGCACTACAATTTATTAGAAAAGTGCTGACAGAAGTATTGAATGATTTACCTTTCTGCATTTGTAAAGATAACCTTTCCTTTTTGATTTCCTTGCAAATTTTCATTGCTTTTGACTTTTTTTTTTACAATCAGTGTTCTTCAAGATGTTCTCTGCAGTTTTCTTTTTGGCTTGTGTCAATAAGTGGAACAATAGATGGAGATTGATAACTTGAGGGAAGTTCCATATCATCCCAAACCCTCTGAAAATATACAATAAAGAAACATAAGGGGTCATGATTAAAATGAAATACAAAAATTGTTTATCAAAAATACTAAAACAGGGAGTATTACATTTATATTATGACCTCACACTGTCACGATCACTCTATTTCTCTTCCAATTTCTTTGAAGCTTTGCCACCATGTTAAAGGGGCATACATGATTTCTGGAAATAAAGGAGTATTTATTTTCAAAATTTTTTACTTTTCCTTTCTCTGATTTCCTGACCCCAAAATTTCATAGATGTCTGCAATCAGCAAAGGAATGAAACCAGCATGGTTATTTATACATGAAAGAATATAATTACTAAACTATAAACTTACTACATTTTATTCACTGCTTAATATAATTTTCTTATTTTTTACATGAATTTAGGTTTATGCATTGCATAGATTCAGTGTACTTCGATATTATAACCTGGTGGTGTTGTATCCTTTTTTTCCATTTCAAATAATAATTGAGGGTGATACACTCTGTTAATTGATTATGCTTGATTTTAGCCTCTTCTCTATGCAAATCGAATGTTGATTTGATTTAAGATTCCTTCCTAGAGATGATTACATTTTGTCTTTCACTCCTAGCTCATCTTATATCCTTTATTAATCTTCTTTTGGATATTCCAGTGCTTAAAAGAATGCTTTGCTAATAAAAAAAAAAGCCATTTTCACTGCCTCGGAACAATCTATACTATTTTTGTAAAGTGGAGTAGCTTTTTAAAAAAATGCTATTTCTTCTGTAACAGATAAGGTGGAATCTCCAGTTAGATTGACATGTCTGATGAGCAGAGACTTGCAAAGGAAAGATTGTACTACACTGTACACCTGGATGTTTCTGATTGGATTAATTGAGTTATGTTTTCTCTAGCCCATTAGATTCATTCTTTCCAAGCTGTATTTCTCAGCACTAAACTTCCTTTTACTTAGGGCAGGTTTAAGCTTCTCTAAATCATCATGATGATTTGTTTATAATGTAATCAGATATTAGAAATCCTGTTGACTTTGAATACCATTTCTAGATTTTTTTTGTCACAGTGTTTGTGAAATTTGGTAGTATCTGTCCCTGTAAGCACTTCAGAAATGAAATAACAATGTATCAAGTTATTTGGGATTATTTGGAATTAGCATAGAGTTCTAAATCCCCAGCGATGTATGAGATGTTGAATTCTCTATCACTGAATGAGCTTGAATTCTCATTTATTGTCAGGAAATCACCTTGCCACTCCAGCCGGTATATACCATTGCTTCATTTCAGCTTTGGTTTATAAGCCTGTGTCTTTCTGTGTGTGCTGTCCTTGGTGATGATCTATGACTGCTCACTTGTAAGTTGTTTGCTCAGGTACTTCCTGTTTGTCATTATCCTTCAAATATGAGGTCCTTTCCTCCAGTCTTTGCCCAAGCTGCTCTTCCTGATGGTGAAGTGCCACCAAAGCTCTTGTTTGCTGTTTTACCATGTTACTTACCTTGCCTTGTTTCTGACTTCATTGTTTCTATGGAATCCCTGACTTTTGGCTATGTCTGACTATAATTATCTGCTCTCCTCATATCCATAATCTGGCTCTCTTGACTTTGTCCTTGCTTTATTATCCTGTTACTTTGGTTTGGTTCTTGCACACTCCGGTTGCATTGATCCAGTGCCCTAGTGTCTCTGCAGCAGAAAGTCGGGGCCCCACAAGGGTGTCTGTGAATGCCAGAGTGTTGGGGTTTCCATCCCTGCTAATTCTGCTGCTGATTCCACCTTGTGTCCAGCTTTTGGTAATAACCTCACAATTATTAAGGCCTCTGTCATACAGAGTTTGGCCTTCTTTTGTATGTGTGAAAAAAGTGAAAAGTCCTAATGCAACTGATGTGATCTCAATGCAAAGTAAAGAATCAGGAATTCAGCTTTAAAGATGTCAATTTTACAAGCACTGCACAAGAAGAGTAATTTATTTTTTCTGGTGTTACTGTTCCTTTAATCTCTCCCCACTGCAGAAACCAATATACATAAACAAGGGGCCCCTGTTATTTCATGTAGCGGCACACACTATATTAACTTAGTTATCAGACTTTATTTACCTGGGTCGTAACTTTCAGACCTTGTCTAATGGATGTTGTACAGCTGTGGATAGACACATTTTACATTGTCACCACATAGTAACATGTTTAACAGACACACAGTCCATCTATCAGATGGCAGGGCTCTGGTGTGACGTAACACAACTGTTCATTCAAAGGTGACAATAAAGACTATGTGTGTCAACATGAACTAGGGATATAGTGACATAGAAAGAGATGTAATATTTCCTTAATACAGTTAGTGGGACATTGTGAGGATGAGGTCACTGCACTTTATTGGGGGAATTCACATCACTGCACATCCTATTACTGTTCGACTGACTACACCGCACTACACAAGAAATCCACTGAATAAGGAGATTTGTGAGCATAACAACCTGAATGGTGTGAATACACTCCCACAGCTGAATTTTCACTTTGATGAATAACCCTCTAAATTTTTACAACTAGATAAGGTTCCTTTTGGTCTCACCTATCATTGTGCCTCACAGTTTGAGAACCACTGGTATAAACAATTATACTATATTAAAACAGAGAAATTATGTTATGGCAGCATCCCTTTCACCATAATATGCTGATATGTCACAATATAATATTTTTTTAATATGAAGATTTTTAGGCAATTGTTAGATATAGCTCTGCTGAAGTCATATTTATTGTAAAGTGTATAATGATTTTGTTATATTGTATTGCACATTACACCATGTCCTTAACAAGCTAAAGAAAATATGGAAATGCTACTGTATATTCTGTTGTCAAATGCTGTTCAGTTCTATATGCCCTACACAGCATGATGAATCCTTATAAAAATGGGTCTTTTATGCTGGCATTTTTGTATTAAAACAAACTGATTTATTTAAAGATTACATCCAGCTGAATGAAAATGTGCTCTATGTGATGAATAATAGAATCAAACTGTTGTAAAATAAATGAGTTCCTTATAGGTGTCTATGTAAATTAGCAACGACCATGAATCTTGCTGATAGATCTGACCTTAACATTGACTAAACAGAGGCTTTGTATCTGGGGGTGAGGATTTCATATATTTTCACTACATTTTATACTTCAGATCCCGTCATCCTTAGATAAACAGTTGTGAAAAAGAGCTAAAACTAAACATGTGGTGCAAAAATATTCAAAATTCTCAAAAAACAGAGAAAGTAATAAATATGGTAGGGCTTTGTTTATCCATATTTTAGCATATTTTTTTAGAATCATTTTGGATTGCAGGCTGGAATATTGGCTATATCTGATGGGTTTTTGCTACACCTGCCCTCACAGTTGTTAACATTTATGTATTTATGCTGGTGTTGTTAATATATAATGCTTCAGTCATACCTAATTTGATCATGGTTTTCTTATGTCTCAGGGGCGATATTAATATCAGCAGATACTATAAAAGGTCAGCTAAATAGCAAATTGCAGCTCTAGTTTAGTTCAAGAGCAGAATCTTTGAGGGACAAAATTGTTTACTATGTTATATGATTATGGTCTTAAATGATTATGCTGCCATGAAGGGTAAGTCCCATTGCACCCGTGCTACCATTTGTATAAATTGTCCGAGCATATAGGCAGAGTGTGGAATTCACAGCTCAGCTGGCACAAGGCTGGGATTGTAATCCTGCATCAAAAGAAGGGGCAACAAAACCCTGTCCACTTAACTTATGAATGGCCTTATAAATAGCCAATATACATATATGAATTAAAAAAATATATATTGTTACAAAATCTCCCTGGATAAAGATTTTACATAGTGTTTAGCTACAGTCATTTTCTGTATTTATTAAATATAAGAGAGCATAACTTATTGTGGGCAATGATTATGACCCCCCAATCACCAAATGCCAGCTCAGGAGGAGGAGCTATTGTCAAGGACTGGGACCCAAGGCCCACTGGATATTTACCAGCAGGCTAGTCTGACACTGGCTGTTTGTTTTATTAGTATATAAATCCAGCATTTATCAAGTATTTGCCAAATCTTTGAAACCCTAGATAGCAGGAATGTATAGAGGGAGATAGATAGATCATTGGTAAATTGATCACAGAGCAACAGAGAGATAGATACAGTAGACAGACAGATGGATTAAAATTATGCACATTCATATGTGGCTTAGAAATAAAGATATTTGATTTTTAAACAATTGTCTTTCATTTCTTTTAAATGATGCATACATGATGAACACAATTTTCAACTATATCACATTTAATGAAAACAAAATTAATTTTACATATTTGTTATGATTGTAGAATCATGATGATAAATCTTTTATATCTACATATTTTACTTACAGTGAAAGATAACATTTTACTTACAGTGAAAGATAACATAGTTGCATCTTTGCTGCGGGATATCACAATGTTTCTGAAAATATTGCGAACTCCTTACATATCACATATGAAAGTTTAAATAGCTGAAAAAATGTCAGTTAGCCTTGAACTCTCTCTATTACAGTGAACCCAGGGTTTTATGTCTGTTAATAGCAATGCGGAGGCTTCATGCCTTTCCATGATGAGTTACCTTTATTCAGACAGCTGGGATTTCTTACCTATGGGGAAACCATTCAATAGTAAAACTAATCAACTGATTAAATCACCAATTCCCTCAAGGCTAGACGTACACATCAGTTCATAGATATATTTGTCCTATAATTGTCTAAAGTGCATGGAAAACATGTATTAGCAAACTAATTACACCAATAACTTAAGACTAAAATAGAGAGAGATTATATATTATAATAGGACCAGTAATTGATCTTAATTATGAGCTGTAAAAAAGAACATTAACATCTCCCATTACAAAACTATATTGCAATTATAAAAAATATACAATTATGAAACATTATATTGAAATCATTATTAACTGAATTCTGGAAGTAAATGCAAATAATAACATTTAAATATTTACATTTTACTGATTAAAGTTTTAATAAAGAATAGAAATACAGAATCAGCTACTCCATTCTTTCTGTGCCACTCACTTTGGCCTCTGGACTCTAGGGTTATTCACTAAAGTCCGAATTGTTGCGTATAAGTGCGAATTCGCCAGATAAAGACAGTCGCAATAGGCTGCTACTGTCACAGTCGCATCTTTATAATGAGAATATTGTCATAGTTTATTATGGGGAAATTGTCGCAATCTTAACTTTAAAAAATTGTCACGACTTAACAATGGGGAAATTGTAGCAGATTTACTATGGGAATCCGCTGTTTGCGAATTCGACTGTTGAATTCGCACCTTAGTGAATAACCCTCATATATATATTTACTGATTCCAATATTTCCACTAATACAGTCAGGCACTATTACCCTGTTCCACTACTTTATTTCATTGCATATTAAATGACATAAGCTGTAAGCCATTATCATTGCTGAGTCCACCTTATGGGGTTATTCACTATGGTGCAAATTCAACAGTCGAATTCACTAAACAGCGGATTCCCATAGCAAATCTGCTACAATTTCCCCATTGTAAAGTTGAGACAATTTTCCCATAATAAAGTCGCGACTGCGACAATATTCTCATTATAAAGACGTGAGTGTGACAGTAGCAGCCTATTGCAACTGTCCTTATCTGGCGAATTTGCACCTATACGCAACAATTCAGACTTTAGTGGATAACCCCTATGTGTAGTTATCCTATTCAGGTCTACCAGTGCAAAAGCATTGTAAGGAAACTGTTACAGCAATATGGAAATACTATTATAATTTTTGTTTTTTTGCTATTAAGCAGCTTCTTTCACAGAAGAACTAGTAACAACATTAATGACAATCACAGAAAGGGGGAGTTTTATAAAGGTTATTTTGCCCTGTACAATCCAATCCAATCTTTTTTGCTGCTATTCGCCATGTTTTTTTGCCATTATTTTTTGTTCGCTGCACTTATCATTTAGATTTATATTTGGTCTGCGCTATCCAGAAAGATCAGTACTGAAAAATATAGATTTGTGTAAACCGGAACTCTTGTTGAGGCTCCCGTTCTGTTTTCGCTTACTGTTGATAGCGTGGATATTTTCGGTGGGAAAACTGATCAGTCTTTGGCTTACAAGACCATCTACACAGGGAGTAATGGGTTACAGGGAAACAATTTTTGGTTATAAATAAAATTTGTCTTATTGGGTATTATAAATAACATTATGGGCGATATCAATATATTAACGCTGTTTATCACATTTTTACAAGTGTTAAAATTGGCGAAAATATTTTTGACTTTTATAAATATAATCCAAAGTTTCAAGGGGGTAATTCAGGAAAGATCGAAGTACCCTTGCGAAGCTTCTCATCATTTCGCCGAGTCGGGTATGCGCTCACTGGTTTCCTGCACTTGGAGATCAGCGAATGCTTTAAAGGTACTTCGGCTCGGCAAGGTGCATCGAGTGGTCGCGAGGTGAGCCGAAGTGCCTTTAAAGCGGTCGCTGATCTCCGAGTGCAGGAGACCAGTGAGCGTTAACCCGACTCGGCGAAGTGATGAGAAGCTTCGCAAGGGTACTTTGATCTTTCCTGAATTACCCCCCAAATCTTCCCTCTGCTTTTCATAAATAGGAACTATTAATGAGTTTTTAATTTTTTTTTATGGCTTGAAAATAACACAACCTATTCATTTAGGTGGCACATGCAGAAAACGGTTCTGACTTCATTATTTAGTTGTATACGCTCATGTTTTTATGGTGCGCTGTCATTTTTCCAGATTGAAGCTTTTTTCCTGATTAAGGATCGATTTTGATGCAGGTCTATGTGCATACACATTGCAATTACTCACAGCAACCACTTGGGTGTTTGAGGAGAAGCTCTGGATAGAGTATCTGGTTATGTGGTAAATGCATGAAGTGATCTATATTATGAGAAGGGTTTATTTCATCTATTATTACATACAGGGCTCCTCTGTTCCAAAGTACTCAAATACTCATTCACTCAGATACCATTCCAGACACTTAAAGCACCAAGCCAATTGTGACAAAGTGGGAGTGTAGGCATCTATCTTCATGTGACTTTAGTTCTACAAGGAAAATTACCTCTAGTTTCTCTTATCACATTACATTTTTTCATTGCAACAACCATCAAAGCAAAATGTACGGTATCAGGTCTGATTGTTTTCGGATTAAAATATAAACAGGTACACTTATGGCCGTAGCTAAGGTTCAGATTAAATTGCTTAGAGTTCCATATGCCCAATCATATCAGGAGAAGACAGTTTCTATGCCATATGCCACTGGTATCTCAGGGAACAATTAGAAGCCTAAGTCCATTGAACGTGTCCCCCTTTGACACTCTCCTTTGAAATCCTTTTCCTGTAGTTGGCACGTAGGTTTTCTATTGCAGAGAACCACACAATTTGTTACAAGCTGTTTATTCTTAGTTTATTTTAGTTGCTGAATTAATTGGCTTTCAAATGGCATGAATTCTCATTTATTTCAAGTGATAGGAAAATGGTACCATTATGTTTAGTAGTTGGTGTTGTCATTTTTTTATTTTTACTGTTCTGCTATGGAAAGTTGCCAGTAGCTTGACTTAACTTGGGTCTGTTCCCAAGCAGCAGGCATCGGCCTACAATTAGCAATACTGAATACAGAGCTACAATTGTCTTCTCTGTCAGGCGCTGCCATGCAGTGCAAATGGTCACAGAAATTATTCAACATACTGGCATTGGGTAAAAATAGAAAAACAATTAGAACAATGTAGGGGCATTTCAAAGACAGCTAATGAAATACATCATTGTCTACCAAATCCTTCCTATTATACTATGTACAAATAAAAAGAATGAAGTATTGAACAAACTAGTACTAACTATGCATGCTGTACTTGTACCACTGTAGCGTTGGAGAATGGATGCCCTAAGACACAAAAGACTTGTATTGTAGCTGCAGTGTAATGTTTTAGATCCCTAAAGTGAAACATATAATACTGCCTATCAGTTTCATTTTCAATGACTTCACACCTGCTCGTTTAACAGGTGCAGGGCAAACAACCCTGTGCATTAACTTGATTATACAAAAAGAACCTTATTGTACTCCGTTTCCTACTGCAGTCAGGAATTCATCAATTGATGGTTACATATTTTTTGCAATATGTAACTATGTATACACTTGGATTTCAATAGTGTTGCTAGGTAATGCGTCTTTAAAGAATTTAAAAGAAAAGTCCAGTTAAACCGGTATTTTCTTCTTGAATTAATAAATACAAATAAGGTAAATGCTTTTTGCAATATATACCAGTAGTTGTTATAGTACTTATTATTTATAGCAGTTATTCATTTACATGAACTTTCTTGCAGAAACTGCTTCTTGCTCATCTACTTGAGCTGATCAGTGTTGAATATTTATGCCACTGACTTGATTGCCCAGCTTGAGAATTCTGAAAAAAATCTATAAGAAGCCATTGGGAGGCAGCTCTATTTAGGTCTATTAGACTGCACACCTACAAGATTCGGAATGGTTACTCAGAATTCTCATGTCTTTCTTTGAAATCCCTGGCTGAAGATTCTAAAGTGAGCAGCTAAAGAGGAAGTAGATGACAGGGAGCTGCAATAAGAAAGTGTATGTAAATTGAAAAGGGATGGAAATGATATCTACTGCATAAAGATTTATTTAAGAGTGATAAATGGAAAGGCAAATAACTGTTGGTGACTAAACTTTCTTTTAACAATGCAGTTACTGTATAATGCAGACATGGGAGAAGATCTTAATATATTACAAATTAAGTGGATTACAGGCATAGATACATCACAGATTAAGTGCCAGGCAGTGAATGAGAGGATAAAGATCCCTGTCTTGCAGATCTTATAATCTGTTTGCTATCCTTGGGAATTGTACTCCCAGGGGGTTATTCAATAAGGTGCAAATTCGACTGTGGAATTCTCAAACAGCAGATTACCATAGCAAATCCGCGACTGCGACAATTCTCCCATTGTAAAGTCGCAACCGCAACAATTTTAAAGTTGCAACTGTGACAATTTTCCATAATACTGTATGTATGTACAAACCCCAAAATCAGAAAAGTTAGCACGTTGTGTAAATCGTAAATAAAAACAG
>WMED01018957.1:0-12557 GCA_019650415.1 Pipa parva | reverse complement strand
AAAAATTTCATGATTGCACTATTTCAAATTATTCTAATTCGTTGACCAGCACTTGTATTGGAGTGCACATCATTAAAACTTGAAAATATTTAATTTAAAGCAAAGCCTTCATAATAAATACCTGTGGGATACTAAATGGTGAATTAAGAAAATTAGGGACTTATTCATTAAAGTGAGAATTCTCATTAATTCGGGTTGCTGTGCTCCAATTCTCTACTCCTTATTCACTAAAGAGAGGATTCTCATAATGGAAATGAAACTGCGTCAGTAGCCATCTCTGGCGCAGTGTGGCAAAGTCAGACAGTGGGAGCCCTGTCATCAGCCCCCTAATTCACCACTTAAATCTGGTGAAAACTGACTACTGTGAAAGACTCCAGTGCTTGATAAATAGGCAAATTACCTGTGTATGCGCACTTAAAGTGCTGCAAAATGCTCTATAAGTATGAGACTGTCGTAAGCTGGCGAATTAGTCTCAAATTCACCCCTTGCAGAGTTTGCTGAATACCCAAATATGGGAAAGTGGTGAAGAACTGTGAATTCACACCTTTACGGGACCTTTCGTGAATAAGCTGAATAAAGCGAGAGCCAATGTGCGATCTTGTAAAACAACTTCCAGGGGTTTATTCATGAAAGAAGAAAGGACATTAAAAGGTGTAAATTCACATTAATTCACAACTTCCACATATTTTTTTAATTGGCAGTTACTACTTTGTGGTGGATTTAAGACCAATTTGTCAGCTTACAACAGCCAGGAACTTACAGAGAACTTTGCACCACTTTATGTACATTCACACAGGTAATTTGCCTATTCAGAGACTGTCACAGTTGCAAATTTGACAAGGTGTATTGTGTTGCATTGTCCAGTTTTACTTTACCAGACTGAAGTGGCAAATTAGGGGGCTGATGCCAGGGCTCCTACTGTCCCACTGACTACGCTACACTACGTAAGAGGACGGCTACTGATGCAGTCAAGTCTTTGCTATGGGAATCCACTGTTTAGTGAATAAGAAGTACAGAATCTGAGCATAGCAACCAGAAGTGATGAGAATTCACTTTATTAGTTGAATTCTTACTTGGATTAATTAGGCCCCCAGACTTATCTCAGGAACACTTGATTCCCATTGAAGTCTACTACTGTACTGCATAGTTCCTGGTTACTTAGCAATTGAACAATGTTTCTAATAATTATGATTCTAATCTGTTTATAAAGGAACAATTTCTTTTTCCATACATTCTAAAAAAATGCTTTAAACAAGACTTATAAATACAAATCTAAAAACAAACAGAAAGGACTATTCTGTCCATTATAGTTTTGTTTATGCTTTTTCACAGTTACCAATTTGTGTTAATCGGAAATTTTGACATGGTTACTATTTAAATAGGATGTGTTATGTCTGAATTTCAGAACACCTCCTCTGACATTACCCTAAGAGCATTAATATAGTTCTTGGTTTAGCATCATTTCATGTCTATTAGCACTCAGGGTTTCCAATAGCATCAATTCCCTTTATTTTTTTTCTCCCACACACGCTCCTACAGTCTTGGATTTTCATAATCTTTCTCCCTCTCTTGGTGAAACCTCCATGCAACTTGTACTAACTTCATCTTTTGACACTGAAGATCATTTATACATAATCAGTTTTGGGTGGTGAAAAATGGGCAAGTGCCCAAGGACAATGTTGAATTTGGATTTGGGGCCTCTGCTGTGAACATTTTGTTTAATCTCTCTGCCTGGCAACAGCCTGAAAAACATTCCAGCACATGGGGCCCCACTTTCTGTTTTGACCAGGGCCCTGCTTTGCCTAAAACAGGCCTTGTACTTAATTAATGAATTTTGATCTCAGTCACTTGGAACTCCCAGGATTACAATTTAGTTTCTTTTGTTCCCCTTTGATTTCAGTTTTAGTACATAAACCAAATTTGCTTCCAGAGTACCTGAGATAATTTCATTTGAAAACTCCATATTTTAGCTGCTAAACAAGTTTGTTTAATTATTTTTTGAGTTCTATCCCATGGCTCCTGTCCTCCCCCAACCCCCTAGTGCTCCCTCAAAGATATGTTTTAGGTAAGCTGAGGCCCTACTAAAAATCAGATCCCCAGCATAGCGGCCCCCTTCCCTTTAATAGGGGCCAGCAACAGCACTTGAGCAAAGGAGCACCGTCTACCATCTATTCTTCTGCACTGATGATTGTGATCTGAATTAAGAGCTCCCTCTCCCTCCTTACCTCACAGATTTCACCAGCACACTGATGAATTAGAGAAGAGTGGGTGGTGCACTGGTGATATCAGGACCAGGAATGAATGGAGCTGTCTCGCTGTTCCCCCTTGGTACATTGTACGGTATTATCCAGGCCCCTAGAGACCACATACTAAAACTAGAGCCATCTTAACGATCCAACACTACAGTAGGATCTCTAAAAAAGACACAGTGCACTGTAAGAGCCACAAATCCTGCAAGTGATTGTTAATGCACTGAACTGGCATCCTGGAAGGACTGCTTATTGTTGTATATTGTGGGGTAGTGTGCATGTATCACTATGTAGGTATAATTTTATTTATAAAGCGCCACAAATTTATGCAGCGCTGTACAATTCAGAGATACAAGTACAATACAAACAAGTGAAAAGTGCATTAAACAATACAAGTAAAATATTACAAGGTTACATCAAATTAAGTGCTAGGTTGTGATTGACACAAGAGGTTGGAGGTCCCTGACCCAAGGAGCTTACAATCTAAGTGGGAGGAAGACTTACATACACAGATAGGACAATAGGACACTATGGCAATTCATAGTATATGTGTATTTTATCACTACAGTCCCTTGCTGCTATGTTTGCTTTTAGACTGCACTGATACAAGAGCCACTGAATCAATGTAAGTGTCCACTCTACAGGGCAGAGACACACATGTAAACTATGCTCTGCTACTAGCCCAAGTTTAAGCAAAGTTGGCCAGCATACTCTTTCATTCCATCCACTAGAAACGAATTAAACTAAATAAAGAATAAAGTTATTTCCTTCTCGAATTAGAACTCCCGTCATCACTTCACTAAATTGACATTAGCAATACTAGCACTAAAGCTGGAGGACCGAAGGAGACACAATCTATTGTAGACTGTCCAGGACAAGCGATTTCTCTCCGCAGCTCTATGGTATCATTTAACCGGAAGTTGCTGCTGGCTGGAACCGGAAGCTTCTCCATATTGCCGGCGACCCTGAGAGGAGATAAGAGTAAGCGGTAGAATTGGGTATATTGGGTGTGGGAATTTGGAGATTGTGTCGTTAGCTTCGGTGGAATAGGGAGGTTTAGGGCCTTATGAGTTTATATACAAAACAAACCCCCCCTCACCCTCACTGCGTGCAGTGGAATATTGCAAACTCGAAGCTGCACCCAGGTCTAATGCATTTCTATGTAGTGATACAGTTACTGAAAATAATGGTACTGGACAAATAAAAGCACCTGCTTTGTCCTTTTGGGAGCTTCGTTTGAATTCCTTTACACGTGCATTTAACCGATGTGCTATCCTTCCTATGCAGCAAGTGAACTTGTTTCATGCTTTGGTAATAAGGGTGAAAGTTCTTAGCCATGCAAGGAATAGCCCCCCCGCATTATTTTCATTTTCCCAGAACCCTCCCCGGCCCACAATAACTGGGTGTGACAGGTTTCTGAGTAGCAAAAAGTATGTAGTCTGTGAGTGAATGTGCGCTCCTCCTTTCCTTTAGATGACAGTAAATAGCTTTAAAGACAAATTGAATAGGAAACATGTTTTTTTTTTTAAAGCTTTTTATACTTGCAAAATCATTTTCTAATGTGCTGTTTCTTCTCTCTTGGGAAGATTTATGCCCCTTACAGAGTTTTAGGAATGTTTATAAAATGTAACGTGTTGCCCCTTACAGAGTTTTAGAAAATGCTACATGTGTTGCCACCTACTCTATAAGGTAACCGAATAAATATTCGCTTTGGAGTAGATTGTTGTCTGTTGTAATTTTGTATCATTTAAAAAAACTGATTGTAGTATCTACAAAAGGTATTCTGTTTAATGTGGCCTTCTCATGGGCTAAAGGTTTTTCTTTATTCATTTCGTTTTCTTTTTAAAGGAAGAGTTTTATGAATATATATCTTGTGGGTTATTTCCAAATGTTAATCACAATTTTTTTTTTCAGTTTTCAAACATTTATTGTAATTTTTTTGCATAATAATAAAAGTATCATTACAATGTGTTTTTTGTTTTTTTTTATTACATCTTATACAACTTCCTCTCTCTCTATATGTGTGTAAAGATGCAAGGGGTTAAGGGGGATAGAAGGAGGTAAAGAGATAATTATATGAAAAAAACATAACATTATAGTGCTTCAATATATGTCTAGGGCAGTGATGGCTAACCTATGACACGCTAAGACGTTTTTGCTGACACACATCATGACGCAGTTTTCTCAGTAGGAGAGTTTCCCCACCTTAAAAAAATTATGGATTTTTCTCAAAGTGACACCCCACCTGAGACATGCTTGGTTTTTTGATGAATTTTGACACACCAAGCTCAAAAGGTTGGCCATCATTTGTCTAGGGGAAGGTTCAGACTTGGTGGTTTGGGGATGGTTTGCTCATGTGTGAGAAGGTCTGGTGGGAGGTCATGAGTATAGCACTCGATTGATCTAGTCCTATTAGTTATGTTATTTGCTTTGTTTTATACATTAATTATAGGGTTTGTCTTGGGATAAAAAGCTTGGTAATTTGGAGAACATGTTCTAAGATGGAGAGGCCGGTCTGGAGGCACCAGGGGCCCATTGTATGTAATGGATTTATACGTTTTGGTATGCAGGAGAGTCATAGAATTTGATCCATTATTCACAGATGTTTAGGAAGCGGTGGTATTGTTTAGGGTCTTGTGCCAGTAAGTTTTTGAAGTAGTAAATTTCTTTCATTCTGTCTCACCAGTCTTTGATTGTGAGTGGGGTTTTATTTTTCCAGTTTATGACGGTAAGTAGTTTAGCTACACTTGTTGTTGCTTTTAAAGAATTTTTATATTTTTTTTGAAGTGGATGGATGGAAGAAGAATGGTTGGTTGCTCGGGCAGGTCTGGGAAATATGAAGTATGTCTGCATTGTTTGAGTTTCATCTCCAGCATTTGTTTGACTGATTTGCAAACATCTTATGCAGTTTGTCAGGTGTTAAGTACCATCTTGTGAATATTTTATAGTTGGTCTCTCTTAGTTTGTTGCAGCGGATGCTGGATTGTGTTATCTGTTTTGTTTGAATTTCTGTTACAAGGGTATTTAGGCTTTTCTCCCATTGAAGATACATTCACTTTGTTGGTCCAGGTGGTGTGCATAGACATTTATATATGAAAGAAAGGAAGCCTTTGGATATATTAGAGTTCATTTTACATTTCTCAAATGGTAAAATGTTAATCACAATTTATAGATTTGATACTACCATAGTATTTCACAGCACAAGCACTGATCACAGAAATATGGTCACTAACCTCTAAAGACTACAAATTACCAAATACAAGTAATTGAAGTTATAGATAATAGCTTAGTTTACCCCTTTAACTCTGACCACTAATGAAATACTCTGTTTTGCAGGATAGCATTTGTTTTGGTAAGCCATTGCTCATCACTTCATTATTGACCAAAATGGCACAGCCTGGGACTTAATTTCCCAGAATTCAAATGGTAGAAGCCCCACTTCCTCTGACAGCCTAAAAAGTTTTCAAACCAGACTTACATGACAAAAATTAGGTATGTTTTTTATTTTTTTTAGCTCCCAGAAGAAACTGAGATCTTTTAGATATTTTAGAATAGTGAAAAAACCTACAGTTGTCAGTATCACTTTAACAAAGTTAATTTGCTGAATGGTCCCTATATTTTACTGCACCATGTTTGACTAATAACTATTTAATACACAGTACTTGGGTAATTGTATTCTGTAAAGTTGCTCTGAATATTAAGATGCATATATATCTGCGATATCCGCAAACATTACTGTATATTTTAATGGAAGTAAATGTACATTTTTACTTGTAAATGTTTTTTTCAGCTTTAAATGTGTAGTAGAATTGAAAGAAAGCCAAACAGTTTTTGTTTTCCAGAATATAGAATTGCTATCCATGAATGCTGTGATGTCAACAGCACAGCCACATGTTTAGGTTTGTGACACCCACTATAGAAGATTTGAAGTTACCAAAAAGCCATATGATGCCAGGCAGAATTCAGTTCTTTGTTTAGTTCTAATTAAAGTAGACCAGCATCTATGGCACCTTGAGATAGATCTGACTATTTTAGGCTATAGTGAAAGTGCATGCTACTTTTGCAAGTGTCTTATGGTCACTTGGGTGAATTAACAGAATTGTATTTAGTTGAAAATGGTGTTAAATGTCAGAAAAGGGAAATTACAAATTTATAAATGTTAGAAATGCCCATTTTTTCCCCCATAAAAATACCAAAACACTACATATCAGTATATATTTTTGATATTACTATATTGACATTAATTTCACAAAATATTATCACACAACATTAGTAGTTTATTATCAGAATGACTACAATTGTATGAACCTTGTTTTCACAGGCTGGTTGGGCCAGCTCATCTTATTTCCCCACCTGCCATGGCAGGCTGGTCTCGTGAGGCAGTTTTGCTTCTCTATCGTACACTTCTGCGTCAGGGACGCCAGCTGCAGTTTACAGACCGTGATTTTTATGCCTCTTATGTGCGAAGAGAGTTCAGAAAAAATCAGAACCTGATGCAGCTGAAGGACAAAGAACGACAACTGGAGAAAGGACAGTACTTCCTTAAAAACAAGCTTGGTGGACTGGTGTAGGAAGTCATCCATACTTATCCGTCAATTTGGTTTGCAGGTAAAAATGATTTCTTATAGTATTATTTCACAAAGATGTTTTTGAGCAGTGCCTGATAATATCTCATCTGATACATTGTGTCAATGCACTGTCAATTCTATTTTTTTACATCCTTTATGAATTATGTAAAGTATTCACACAAATTAGGGTCATATGAGAAATACAGTAGGCCCTGTTTTAGTGAAAATTCATGTCTCTGATATTGTTTTAGCAAAACTTTTAGTTATTTGTCCTTTTTGTCCTGCTTGTCCTATTCTGTGATGTCTGATGCACAGCACATGCTTCCTGCAATCTGGACTTTTATATGTGCTTACTAAGTAGGGCATGAGAAGGAATGTAATTCAGAACCAGCTGTAATTGAGTTTGCGTTTCATTAAAAGAAAACACAGGACTAGTTAAATTAGTTTGAGGATATTTTATTTACTCATAATTCCTGGTGGTTCAGTAGTAGTTTTACCCCAGAGGATTTATTCTCTTTGTTACTACCTTAATTAGATTAGATTGGTTTATTGTCACTGGATAGAGCATAATATACATATCAGTGAAATTGCTTTTGCGTCAGTAAAAAAGATATCAATAAATAAATAGTGGATAAATACATAGCAGTTGCAGATTCATAAATAGGGAGATAAATAATATATAAATACATATGTACATTGTTAGTAATAACAGTCAACCGGTCAGAAGATGCTTAGATATGGGGAGTTGGTACAAGTATGTTGGTGATGAAATGGTGGTAATGGTGGTGGTGGTGGGAAGAGGGAGGGGGGGGGAGAAGAGAAGCAGGTGCTAAGGAGAGCTTATTATAGAGTCCGGAAAGAAACTCTTCCTTAGTTTATTTGTCCTAGCTTTCAGACTTCTGTATCGTCTCCCTGATGGCAGTAGGGAATACAGTCCATGGTTTGAGTGAGATGGGTTGGCAATAATATTGCGTGCTCTTGACAGGCAGCGGTTTCAGTGTATGTCTTCAATGGAGGTTAGTTGGAAGCGATTGCTTTTGCGCCATTTTGGCCACTCATTGGAGTGCTGTCCTGTCAGAGGCACTGCAGATACCGTACCAGGCAGTGATACAGTAAGTTAGTATGCTCTCAATCAAGCATCTGTAAAAGTCTACAAGGATTTGTGTACAGACATGCTCTTTCCTGAGACACCTGAGGAGATAGTCTTTGGTGGGCTTTTTTTATGGACTTAGAAGAATGTAGAGCCCACTTCAGGTTGTTGGAAATGTGGACTCCCAGGAATTTAAAACTGTCGACCCTGTCCACTTCAACTTTGTTGATTAGAACTGGGGGGTGTTTTGAATCATGGGGGTGTTCTGAAGTCGATGATCATCTCCTTTGTCTTCTTGGTGTTCATGGAGAGCATGTTACTGTCACACCAGGCCACGAGGTTGCGTACCTCATCCATGTAGTCTGCAACATCATCACCCTTAATGAGGCCAATGACTGTGGTGTCATCGGCAAATTTTATGATCCTGTTTGTGTTTTGTATAGCAGAGCAATCGTAAGTGAAGAGGGAATAGAGGAGGGGACTTAGAACACATCCTTGAGATACACCGGTGTTAAGACCAATCTCAGAGGAGACAGAATTGTTTAGTCTCACAGACTGTCTTCTGTTCATCAAGAAGTCAAGGATCCAGTTCCGCATATACAAGTCGATGCCAAGCTGTTCAAATTTGAGGATAAGCCTAGGCGGCATAACTGGGTTGAATGCTGAACTGAAATCGATGAACAGCATCCTGACATGGGAGCCTTTTTCCTCAAGGTGTGTTAAGGCAGAGTGTAGGGAAGTGGCTAAGACGTCATCCGTGGATCTGTTCTTCCGAAATGCGAACTGGAAGGGATCAGTGGAGGCAGGAATGATTGATTTCAAATGGTGAAGACCAATCTCTCTAGGCACTTGGCAATTAGGGAGGTTAGAGCAATAGGTCTGAAATCGTTAGGTTCACGGGCAGAGTGGGATTTAGGAACTGGGATGATTATGGCTGATTTGAAGATAGTGGGAACAGTGCATTGTCTAAGAGACAGATTAAAGATGTTGGTGAGGACATCTGTCAGTTGCGTGGCGCATTCTTTGAGTACTCTTCCAGGTACACCATCAGGACCGGCAGCTTTCTTGGCATCTACCTTGTTGAGGCAGTCAAACACCTCAGTGTTAGATAGTACAAGAGGCAGTTTGCTTACCAAGGAACTGCTTTTGAGGGGTGTTAAGTTGTTTAGCCGATCAAAGCGGGCGTAGAAGAGATTTATCTCGTCGGCGTTGATGTGAGTGGAGGGGGATGAGGTCGGTGAGTTGTAGTTTGTAAGGTCCCGGATACCTTGCCACATGTGTCTGGGATTGGCCTCACCGAAATATTCCTCTATTCTAGTTTTGTATTGGTGTTTAGCTTCAGCTATGCCTTTCCCGAGGGAGTTTTTTGCTGTTGGATATGCCGTTCTGTCACCTGATCTAAAAGCTCTATTCCTTTCCTTAAGTAAGAGTCTGACATGTTTGCTCATCCAAGGATTTTGGTTTGCAAATATGCGAATTGACTTTTGGGAGGTTACTTGATTTATACTCTCAGTGATGTGATTGAGGACTGAGTTTGTATATTTGTCGATGTCGGTAAATATATCAGTAGTGGCTATAATTACTTTATATACTGAGAATTTTTTTATGATTTTACCATTAACTAGTTTGTGACCTTATCTTGGTACAAGTTTCTGAAGTTGCTTACATAATAGCTCTGAATAAGAAAAGATTTTTTTTTTTTTTTTAAATCCTGAAAAAACTCATAAACTTAAGGGAGAGGACAGACAATATTCATTTAGAGCAGCGGTTCTCAACCAAAGGGGTCGTGGGTCTGCCCACATGCAGATGCCTCGGTGTGATGATGTCATCGTGGGGTCGCAGCCAAAGATAGGTTGAGAACCGCTGGTCTAGAGTTTCTTATTATATGCAAAGTTCTCATGATATAACAGTGCTAATCTGGAATAAACAAACATCAGTTGCATGTTGAGAGGCCGTAATTTTAGGAACTTTTTTTTGCCAAATTATTAAAATACTGAAAGACCTTGTTTCAGTGCTTGATCTGAGAGTCAGTGTGGGGCATCTAAATATTAAACTTGCAGGGTGAATGATTCATTTGAAAGTTCAGCTACTTCTAGGCAACTTTTTAATTTTATAAGGTTACTTAAACTATAACACTTGTCTTATAGTTTATCTACTCCAGTGTACAGTTTGCCTTATAGGAGAACTAAAGGCCTAGTCAGTTTATGGGTGATTCTTTGGAGCGGTTAATATACTTACCAGTGCTGCATTTCTCTTCAGCACTAACTCCTGCTTCATGTTACATCGATCTTCTTTTCTTCAGTTTCAGCATTGCAACCCCCTTTTGGTTCATGCCTTCTCTTCAGTATCACTAATATGGGCAAGCACTGAAGCAGTATTAAGCCAGAATACTACTTCTGCACTTGCTTCACTAATGATGTTGAAGATAGAGCAGAAAGTGAAGGGCATCACAGCGCTAGAATTAAAGAAAAGAAGATTGGATGTAACATGAAGCAGCAGTGGAGAAAAGAACAGCTTCGGTAGATATATTAAAGTGTACCTGTCACCTAAAACTAATGAAATAAATATTTTTGTACAACTACAATAAATATTTTGTTTTATGTACACAAGGTTAATAGATTTGCCACTTATGTTTGATTACATATATTTAAATAGTACAGTGGCATTGCTTGTTATGTTCAGTCACTGTAAAATGTGCAGTGGTTTCAAACTTAGAATATAAGAGACTGTCCCTGGCTTCCAAACTTAGAATGTCACAATATCTTTTTTTTTTTTTTTTTTTTTTTTTTTTTTTTGGGGGGAGAGTATTAAACATTATATGGGTAAAGGAAAATGCCCTTCAGGTGAAAATGTATCAAAACGTTTTCCTGATTAAACTAAATGTTTACACAGTTAAATCATGCATCTGATTTCTGGCTCTTGTTTGTTTTTCCAAATAGATATCATGGCAGGAGCAGGAGAGAAAAAAGGCAAGAAAGATGACAATGGCATTGGAACTGCAATTGATTTTGTGTTATCTAATGCACGACTGGTACTTGGAGTTGGGGGAGCTGCTATGCTGGGAATAGCAACTCTGGCAGTAAAACGGGTGAGTATCATTGTTATAACTAATCCAATCTCTTTATTTACTTAATTCTACTGTAACAGAATACATCGCTTAGATTGTAAGCTCCTTGGGGCAGGGACCTCCAACCTCTTGTGTCAATCACAACCTAGCACTTAATTTGATGTATCCTTGTGATATTTTACTTGTATTGTTTTATGCACTTTTCCCTTGTCTGTATTGTACTTGTATCGTTGAATTGTACAGCGCTGCATAAATTTGTGGCGCTTTATAAATAAAATTATACCTACATACATATATTAAAATATTTTTATGCTAAAAATGAAGGACACTGTTCCTTTCTGTAGAAGAATAAGTTAATTGTTCCTAGGAAGACAAAACTATACAAATTGAATTGGCTGCATGGTGTTTTATGAATGTTCATTTCTTAGATGTACGATCGAGCTATTAGTGCCCCTGCCAGTCCCTCCAGATCAATTCAATCGGGGAAAAGGAGTTGGGAAGAGCCGAGTTGGTTAGGCTCATCTACACGACCCCTGAGCAACGACATGAAAGCATCTGTGAGCCGCAGCTTGCAGACTCTCCCTACGGATCCCTCTGCATTTGAATCAGGTCTTTATTTTACTTCCTACAATCAGAATGTTTTGTAGACAGATTTTCCTGTGACAGTATATTGGTGTATAATATTCACAGCTTGGGAGTGGAAGGGAATGCATTTTTTTTATAACAGTTTTGTATGTAATGACAGCTAATCCTAATGCTTTCTGGGCAGAAAAGAAGAGCCACAAATCCCTCGTTTCCTTTTTCAGTCCACAGATTCTAAAAATGATGACAGCAGATCTTCAGTGAAATTATTAAGGAGGCCTCATAGAATAGATTTCAAAGCAATATTAAATAAAGTGTGGCTATTCTATTTATCCATGCCAAGCCATCATTCATAAAAAGCAATTTATTTATAATACTTGTCCAGTTCTGTGGTTAAATATCACTATAAGAAGTGCCTTTAACGATCTGCCTTTTTTATTTTAATTATATTTATGTATATATTTATATAGCGCTGATCTATTACACATTGGCACAGTTTGCTAATACTATTCTATTGCAGTCTGTGCAACTCAACAATAATGTAAAAATATTTTTTTCAGATCCTATTAGGCCCAAACCTCCTGCTAGGAAGTCTCAAGCAGATCTGAAGAAGACTCGTCTGAGACTGTCACTTCAGGATAAGCTATTTGCTTATTACAAGGAACATGTGGCCATTCCCTCCATAGAACAAAGCAGTGCGAAGCAAGCTGCTGTGGACATATGTGCTGAATTGCGCAATTTTATCCACATCAAATTTCCTGATATGCCATTACGGGATATGCACCTTAGTGGGAGTTTGTATGATGACCTACAGGTAATGTTGACAAAACCATTCTGTGAGCCATGCTTATAGTTTAGGAATACTGTTTTTTGTTGTGTGTTTGTGATGATAGGAAACCTGAAATACAAGCCCTAGTCAAGCAATAATTCTACTTCTAATACTACTGTTAATAGTGGGGTTCCCCAGGGGTCAGTTTTGGGCCCTCTTCTCTTTAACATAT
>WMED01018956.1:0-12557 GCA_019650415.1 Pipa parva | reverse complement strand
TACTTCCTCTGGAGTCACCTGGATCTCCACGGACCAATCACTCAAAACAGAAAGGCATTAAGTAGTAAAATGTATTTTAATATGAATAAAAATGTAGTAACTCACATTTAAAATTTTCTATGTTCAGCTTAAAACTGTATGAGATGCAGTCCTTATTAGAGCCTTTCAGCTGTCATGGGCTATTAGCTTCTCAGCTGTTTCGGGGTGAAAATCTTTATTGGAAACCTTTCTCTTGTTAAAATCCTCTCAAATCATTTTCCCACGTTGCTTCGAGTTTTAAGAGACTTCAAACCTAAAACAATTTGTTACACATTGATAAGGCACTATGAGTGCATCTTTGTTTTTGTTTTTATTTTTTGTGCTTCTTTAGGTGTTTTCGTTTTATAAGTGACAACATGACTTAAGGACAAGGTGACATAGAGATAGATAGAATATTCACACAACACAGTTAGTGGGATATGGTGAGACGACACTGCCTTTCACTTGTCGAATTCACCTCACTCCACATGACTTCTCATTCTACTTCTATTTGACTGACTACACCACACTATCCATCCTATATCATCATTTGCCACTGTCTGCTGTTCGACAAGTGTATTCTCCACTTGGTCAATAGTGAGAAGTGAATTTATGACTATTTTGGTGATGCGACTCGAATTGTAGCCAAGTGAATTTGACAGGTGAATTTGCACTTTAGTCAAAGCACATGAAACAGAAAGCCTATAAAAAGAAGATATTGGCCTGTATGGCCAGTGCGAAGAATGGATCTATACGTGGATTTGCATTTATACAGTACAGTTTCTCTCTTATTTTATGTTTGTGTTGTAGAAGATACACTTTTCTTACCATTTAAAAAAAGATTTTCCTTATATGTGAGCCCTCAACAAAATGAAGAGTAATTACATTATGTGCAGCACTGGGCTCTGGGTTCAATCCCACCCTGGACTTCATCTGCATAGAGTTTGTATAATCTCCCTGCACCTGTGAGGGTTTCCTTTGGGCACTCCAGTTTCCTCCCACAATCCAAAAACATACATCTGTGTCTGTCTATGTGTGTGTGACTGAATAGGGAAACTAGATTGTAAGCTCCACATGAAGTGAATGACGAATCTCTGTAAAGCCCTGCATAATATAGTAGAGTTATATAAATGAATAAATACAAAATAAACAGATCTTATAAGTATATTACTGTTATTGCACACGTAAGAAAAATGTACTAAAGTTACTGGAAATGTAGTAATAATTTCATAAAATTTTACAGTTAATATTTGTGTTAGCAGCATGAAATATTGAACAACAACAAAAATACACATTAATGGAAACTTCCTGTCCTTTACCACTAATGTGCGAAGCTGTGCTTTGTATATCTTTACAATGTTCCTTTGGAAAAGAACAGGTTAACCTACCCTATGTTATGAGTCACTTTTCCATCTTATCTGCTGGGTACCGTTAAGCAACTGCTGAATTACCAATAGTGATTTTGTCTACTAGTTTTGAAAGTAAAATCACACTGTTCTCACTGTATAGCTTAAATAAGCTTAAAAATAATCATATAAATGATTAAAGAGATTATAGGGGGTTTGAGTCATCCTGTTTTGCTTATATGAAATCGTGGGACCCAGAATATTTTGCAATGTAATAGCAATTTCAAAACGCTCCTTTCTTTGAGAGCATGAATGAGATTTAGCTAATAAATTATTATTGAATATAGTGCTAGTGTGACTGCTAATGAAACCTAATTGCTTCCAGGTAAATACCTTTTCCAAAACAAACAACTCACAACATTACTGGTATGATTTGTACAAAATAAGCATTCTCGTCCTGTCAGGTTTTCTTGGGAACTTTATTCTTATAGTGTGTACTAAGACATTCACTGTCCCTTTCCAGTAAGGTCCTGTTTGTTTAGTGGTTTCTTATTTATTCAATTTCAGAGAAGGGCTCCTGACTCAGTCAAAACATGTACAAAGTCCTACCTTTTCGGAGCACTAGCACTGATATTTATCACTCATTTTTATGTATATATTTTATTTTATCCTTAATTAGTTATTTATGCTTAGTATTTACTGATCAGTGTTTCAGCACATTGTTACAGCTCTTATTACCCTTCTATCCGTGTGTATAAGACTTCCTCCCATTTAGATTGTAAGCTCTACGGGGCAGGAACCTCCAACTTCTTGTTTCAACCACAACCCGGCACTTAAAGTGATAATAATGCACTTTTCCCATGTCTGTATTATATTTGTATTGCTGATTTGTACAGCGCTGCGTAAATCTGTGGTGCTTTATAAATAAAATTATACATACATACAAAATGTTTGTGTCTTTTTGCTTATGTGTAAAAAGTAACTTATGCTATTATTTTCAAAGCAAGTTGAGACAACTAGACTCTGTAGAATAATATCACAACCTCATGTGTGACTGGTCATGGCTGTATGGAATTAAAAGTTTTTAGATTTGAATTTTTCTGCAGTTGAGTCTTGCAATCTGTTGTATACGCAATTCCTGCAGCTGCTAACTCCTGCCAGTTGATGTCACTAATAATATAGTCTTTCAATTGTATGTATAGTGTCTTCAGGAACTGAGATTACTCCCAGAGGGCAATGCAGGATTAAGCCAATTCTTCTTCTATTTTTGGAAAAGGTAAGACTCTCTTAGTCTATGTATCAATCCAGAAATATTCAACCAAATATTCTGTGGAAGAAGCTCAAAATTGCACACAATGGTGCCTGAATCTGTGTAATATGAATGATATATGAGCACCCAAACGTACCCAGATGGTGTGAGAATAAAGAAATAAACACCAAAAACAAGTGCATCAGAATATAAACACAAACTGCTCACCAGATTTCAAATGGTAAAGGCCTTCAAATAATACTCAGATTGGATGATTTCTCCTCCCAATATGTATGATATCAAGATAGTGTACTTCATATATATCCACAACAGTCCCAACCTTGTCCCACTTAGGGAAATAGATGATAACAATCACTCCAGATTTCAAGGAATGCAAGCCTTCAGATAGTACTCAGAATGGATACTTTCTCCTCCCAATGTTTAAACGTTATGGGTGTATCAAGTAGATCACTTCAAATATATTCTCAACTATCCCAGCCGTCATTAACATCATTAATACTCTCTTAGCCTATCTAGAGACAGAAGCTCTTTTATAGCTCATTCTAGAAGTTAGAGCACAGCTAGAGTAACTAGCAGGGCAGTCTTGAACTCCATCAAGGAGAGAGTAGGTTAAGTACTCCCAGGGATGTTCTTACAAAGGCATATCAGTCAAGGTATAAATGATAGCCCTAGGGCTAGGCATCTTTAGAGTTTCTTATAAAATTGAACCATTCGATCCAAGGAATACCTTACTGGTGACTGCAATGACCATTACTCTGATGTAAAAGTTACACTGCCTGAAACTGTGTTGAATGTGTAAGCACCTGTACAAAGTTATTCAAGTTCCTCTGCTATTCTCTAAGTGTTGATCTGTTACAAATAAACTGCTTAATTTAAGAATTTCTGGTGCCCAGAATTGTTATTGGCTAATTGCTGTCCCCATATATATTAGCAGGAGCTCACTTCAGAGAGATAATTCCACTGGTAGTAAAAATAGTGCTACATGGTATTCATCTAGAGGTTTGATTTTCTATCCCATTCCTTAACCCAGCGGGAAGTGATGTACCACTAATGGTCATTCCACAGCCCATACTGCAGAAAACCTAGATTAAGTTGTATAGTATCACAACTGTTTGTATGAATGACTAGGGAAATAGTACCCATGTCTACTTGACATTGTGTAGGTATATTTACATGCTGCTCTGACTACCTCATCTTTTTCTCATGTTGCATGTATGAATGGAAGTGGTATTTAGTTGAGGGGTGTCTAACTAACTTAGAAGTTGAGATTGGGGGCCTAATAATAAATAACTGTAGCAAATCTACCTATGTATCTCAACTATGGGGATATTAATAAACAAATCCAACAGTTATCTCTTCCTCCTTACTTTATGATCGCTGGGACAAAAAAAAAACCTAAAATTTTATCTCACCTCAGATCCATCCATGGGTTGCTTATGGTGCAAGAGGTTAAGGATTAAGTTCCCAATTTACCTGTGAAAATAAAATTTTAAGGTTGTGGGTCCCTCAAAATTGTCACTAAAAATTTATCACTAAAAAAAATTATTATAACCTGCTAAGAACCCTCTTAGAGTTATAAAGAAAACCCCTCAATAATTTTCTATCCATTAAGAAGTCCCAGCAACTCTATGGGGTTATTGACTAAAGTGAGAATTCAACTATCAAATTCTCAGACAGTGGATTCCCATAGCAAATCCATGACAGTAACAGTCTATTGCAATCAACTTTAGCTGACAAATTCACACTTTTGTGAAACAATTCCAACTTTAGTCAATAAACCTCTAAATCTGTAGATTTTGACCTAGATCTGTCATGGTTAGTTGGTCTTTATGTGAAACTTCTGGCAGCTTCCTGTAAAAACAGAAAGATCTTACAGTTCTCTATCAGGTAGTATGTAAATCTAAATAATTATACTTCTATGTATATATAAGAGCCCTGGAGGTTTTTTCTATTTTGGCTAGTCCCAAAAAGGGAAAAGGAAGATAATGGTAATGGATGGTAACATAATTTTAGAAGTAGTCACATATAGTTCAGTGCAAAACAGATTTAACTCACTTCTCAGTGAGACAGACAAAAGCCAGGAATGTTCTTTTCGGGTGACTTTCCCAGAACTCAGTCCCCAGAAGATAGCCCTAGGATAGATGCTGTAATAAGATGCAGTCTGAGGAATGGTATAATATGGCAGCTATGGCTTCAACAACAGTCACAAAGAATACTTGACTAGAGTCTGAGCTAAAGCTCTTCTAAGGCAGCTTTCAAAAGCTCTGATGAAAATCCTTTTGGAGGACTTCTAGCCAGATCTGATAAATGGCTGTGTGAGTGGTTTATGCTGCAATGCATAGATTCTGAGGGGAATTCAGGATAGTCCGAAGTGAGGTGCGGAGTGTTCGTCTCACTTCGGACTGACTGATCTGCGCTCGCTGATGTCTTGCACGTGGACATCAGTGAGCGCATTAAAGGGATTCCAGTCTCGGCAAGAGCATAAGAGTTGCCTCACCGAGACTGAAATCCCTTTAATGCGCTTGCCGATGTCCACGTGCAGGACATCAGCGAGCGCATATCAGTCAGTCCGAAGTGAGGCGAACACTCCGCACCTCACTTCGGACTATCCTGAATTCCCCCCTCTGTGGATGCACAAAAACATGTCAATTTTATCTCATTGTTTAATAAAAATCATATTACATACATGCAGGGGAATTCATCAACAGGTGCAAACATTACAGTAGTGTAGTAACCCTTAACCAATCAGAGGTTGTCTTTTATAATTCTACCTCCCTTATATCAATGAATACTGCTGACTGGCTGCTATAGGTTGCTAAACCTGGGTAAATAATTACCCCTGATGATAAACTCCCCTAACAAAGTTTTAAATGATGATACCCTGTTACTCTGAAAAACTGATGTGTGTGCGGTCCATGTCTAATTGCAATCAGGAACCACTGAGAATTCTTAAGATATGCACCCCCAGCGCACTTCTTTTTAGTTTAACTATGAATTTTTCTATGTGTTTGCTCCCATCAGCTCCTGAAATCTGGATTAAGACAACACTGCATCTATATCTGTAGCTATTAACTGTAATCTTTATCTATTACTAAAACAAAAAACATTTATTTGGGGATAAATATTGAACTATCAATCATTTCTTTTAAGGTTTTAGTCAGATTAGAAGCTGAAAGGTGTGAACTTGGAGAATTTGTTTTTGCAACAGGTGTAAAAATATGATTAAGACAAATGGTTGGCTTGCTGATATAATATACAGAGGTAGTTAAAACAGCACTCCCCCATCTCTATGCACACGTGCATCTTTTGAAAGTCATGTCATCATTCTCAGGGGACCAAAAAAGCAAAATTATTTTTATTTCTCTGATTATTTTAGTTTCCATTACAGTAACCAGGAGCCTGCTTCTCATCTGCCCGACTTAAAATTGTACCGAAACAAGTAGAGAGTCATAACAGCACTGAGGTCTTCCTGTCTGTACACCACAGCATGAGTAAGTAGATGCCTGGACCACTCACTTTTTAAACATCTGTAACTCTGGTGCAGTACATCTGGTCCACAACAAATCTGTACTGCACATCCTAAATATCAGAAGTATTACAGACAGCTACTAAGGCAGACATTCAAACAGACTCTTTGTAGGAATGAATGCCTTATGAAAAGTGATTGAATCTCCTTGGTAATCAGAATGAGAAAGATGATCTTATTTAACAAATAGTACTATGTGTTTAATGAACAAATGGTTTAAACAATTAAGGTCACAGATGGAATAAACAATAGCCTTGAAAAAGGGTATCTGCAGTTAGGTGTGTGTATGGCCTTTTCTGCTACACTGCTTTTCACAAAAGAATTAAGGTACACTATGATCATTACCAGGAGCAAGTGTCTTTTTTACTCCTGTTATTCTGTGATTGGTCCTTTGCTGACTTGGCATTACCCTTTTGCCAGCATATTTGAAAACCAAAAAAGATCCATCTATCAAGTACCTTTATATAGTTGTCATTCTTGTCTGTCTTGTCATAAGAGTGATACTGTTTGGATGCTTAACCCAGTACTGGCATCTTTAATGCTAACCATTCTGTTATTTTCTTTTCTGAGCATTGCATTAAGCCAGCATAACTACATCCTGACTAACAAGAATACTTGGTTAGTTCATTTAACCCTAATGCAGACATATCTTGAAGGATGCGAATCTTCTACTTTGTACAAAAGCTTTAGTTCTTTTTTTAAATTAATATCATTCATATATCAATCACCATTTTAATCCTACAAAAAATATAATTATTCCAAAATAATTTCTATAAAGATTCCAAAACATTGTGTATGATTTTATTAATTTATAATGTACAGTGTAGAACCCTGCAATGAAAATTAAATTATTTATTTACTCAAAAAAATGAAATATTTCCTTCACCAACATTTGAATAATAAGGGCAGGGGAAGTACTGAGTTAGAGTAACAATTCTGGTAAAGGTATCGGGCAACCATTCTAAACCTGGGGGTCTCTTGATGATTTGCCAGGGGTTGCCTAAGACCATAGGAATCAAATACTCAAACTACGGACACCCATAGCAAACCACGGCCGCGACAATTTTAAAGTTGTGACCGCAACAATATTCCCATATTAAAGTCGCAACTGTGACAGTAGCAGTCTAATGTGACTTAAAACTCGTTATTGGGGTCACCAAATCACGGGAAATTATACTAAAGGTTGTGGCAATTAAAAGGTTAAGAATCACTAGTTATAGGGGGCTATTGACTAAAGCGAGAATTCAACGTTTGAAATGAATTCCCCTCACTTCAAGTTGCTACTCCCTGAATCTCTACTTCTTATAGACTATACAGCAAATTCCCATTGCAAATCCGCAACTTTGTCTGAATTCCCATAGTAAACTAGCAGTCTATTGTGTAGTGTGCGACCGTCGTTAGTTGGCGAATTCGCCACATCGCAGAGTTTGCTGAATAGCCAAATATGGCAAAGTGGCAAATTCACTCCTTTGCGAGACCATTCGGACTTCAGTCAATAACTCCTCTTAGTGTAGAGAATTTGTCCATCTGGGATCATTTCCTTTACATTGATGAAATGTGGAATAAAACCAGATAATCAGCTCTGTGGATCTCAGAAACGGAATTAAAGTGAATGTAATTTGTTTGCAGAATGCCATCATGGAATTGCTATAATCATTTCTATTTGTGGTTCCTATGGCGCACAAGCAGAATACTGCTTAAGGAGAAGTAGCCTCTGATTTAAAAACAATGAATAGATGATTCCTTCCTCATCCTACTCAGTCAAGAATGCTTTTTATCCATTTTGTGCCTCTAATATCTGTCTAGACTTTAATGTCTGTACTTTGCCATTCCTGCTATATTAAAATCATTAACTTTTTCAGTGAATTTTACAAACATCGGTACAGGAGAAAAGCCTGCTTCTTCATTCCTCCTACATTGTGGTGTTTTCTTATTTCGCATGGCCTAAATATTCAGTTATGAATGATGTTTTCCTGTAGAAAGGTCAAACCTTGCAAGAGAAGAAGCAAACCTCTGCTATTATACACAAGGGCAACATCGTAATATTCCATTTAATATTTCACAAAATTTACAGTTCTGCTTATGCCAAACTACAGTACTTAGTATAATCATTTTAAAAAGGAAGTATCAACAAACAATAGTTTATTGATTTCATAGCTTAATGCAAGAGAGATAAATTCATTTTATTCTTTTTTTTTTCTGCATTAAACAGCGAGTGCCAATTTTAACAACTGGCTTCATTTTGATTCAGTTTGACCAAAAACTTATATTAAAGTGGCAACATGTTGTGCAGAAATAGAGATAGGGTACAAGTGAGATACCATAGTGCATTATCCAAAAATAATTCAAATATAAAGGGGAACTTAAACGACCACCTAAAAAATAAAAACTTTTTTCAAGCAGTGTGAGTGATATTCTATAGAAGAAACAGGATTTCCACCATCAAGTGCTTATTTTCGTGCAAACACACTCTGATACTGAGAACTCTCACCAAATTCAGGAAATAACCACGCATATAATCAATTCCATAAGCGTCCACGTAGTAACTCAATAGACAAATCCACCGAAATGCCAAGACAGGTTCCAAACAACTGCAGGGTATAATCTCCCTCTTGATAGCAAATATGTTACTCAAAAGAAGGAGAAGGGTCCATCATAGCGTAACAAATAAAAAACATATTGTGGGGTTGTCTGCAAGCCTATCTCTTGCTCTTTTTTACAGCTGCACACCGCTCACTAGAGCAAGAGTCTATGGGGGTAATTCACCAAACAGCGAACTTACCCTCCGGATCCTTTGCATCAGTACGCATACCCAATTATGCGCTTGCTGATGTTCTAGATCTCCTGATGAAGCTGCTAACTAGAGCGGAGAAACGCGTTGAGATTGTTGCTGATTTGTACATTTTGCAATACTCACTTCTTGTACTTTGTGAGTATATTTTATCTTCTTTTACATTAAAGTATCTTTTTATTTGTTACGCTATAATAAGTGCTCTCGCCGGGAGGGGAATCCCTTTAATGCGCGTGCTGATGTCCGCGTGCAGGACATCAGCATGCGCATGTCAGTTTTTCCGAAGTGAGGCGAACACTACGCGCCTCACTTCGGAGCTTTCTGAATTCCCCCCTAAAACATCATAGTAAAGTATAGCTCTAACCCTTCCATTTAACAGTGTATCAACAACTTTGCTGATTAGAATGTTCGCTGCACCTACAGCTGAATGAACAAAACACCATGCAAAAGTCACTGTAACTTACAACTATCAAAGTTATCGTCACATACATATAGTATGAATCTTGATCATAAAAGGCGTCTAGTGTCCCTTTAGCATCTACCATCATATCTACTGGCCAAAATCCAGGGTTTATTTATTGCTTATCATGTCATTTTATTAAGCAGGTAATCGTGAAAGCATATTGTGTCAGAAATAAAAAATGCAGCACTCAGTCCCCTACTCATCTCCCCACTTCCTCTGGGGTCTGATCATTTCACTCTGAAATGGAGAACAGAGATTTGTGAGCTGTAGCTAATGTCCATAGACTGTATTTTATATGTGTACTGTATTTGTTTTATAACTATAAGAGACAAGAAAGTTCTAGAAGCCAAATGTATTTTGTTGAATCTAAAAACATCACATACATTTCTCAGAACAAATAGTAGATAAGAAAACAATTTGAAATGACGCAATTCTGTTTATTTGTGGTTGGAGGAAGTTGTTTTTGTTTTTTGTTGTTTTTTTTAATATATATTTTTCTGCATCTCAGTCCTGTCTTCCACCTCCCACTGGAAAGTCTGGAGGTGGCAGTGAAAGCAAATTTCGTTGATATTTTATACATCTTCTAGACTTGGCCATGATAACAGCTCACTTCCTGCTTGAAGATGTGCTTAGAACGCACTTGAGATTTCAATCGTGTATAAGGCTTGAAGAGAAACCTATCAAAAGGGAAGGAGATGCAATCTAACCAGGTTATGAAAATGAAGGTGGTTTGAAAGACATTAAAAAAGATCTGGGGGGATTTTTAAGCCTCCACAATATCCTGACCTTTGCTTTTTTAGCTTTGCATTGTGTTTTCTGTCTACTTGAAATTCTCAAGGGAGTTTACTGTACATAGCTGAGTATTTACAATATAGCCCATGGAACATACATTTCTTTTGTGTTTTATGGAAGGGGAAGATTATTCTCATTATTAGAAAATGTGTTTGCTTAGGACTAGTTACAAATAAATGAACACAAAATCTGGATGTAACATTGTAAAACACAGTTATGCTATTTTCACAATGCTAGGACAATGGATTTTTGTACTAAAAACAAAGGGAACTGTGTAAACAATATAAGTATACAGTATACAGTATACTGCTACATAAAGGTTCATTTGTCTGACCTGAAATGATTTTCCCTGTTGTTCTGCTTACCATTGTGTAGTCTCTCAGAAGCCAAACCTTGGACATTTTATTGTCTATAAATGGTACTTTACAACCAGTGACATGATAACAACATGCTGTACTACACAGGGGTGATGGAATAACAAAAGATTTGAATTTCAGAAAGGCAGTAAATGTGCTACTAAACTAAGCTGGCGTAAACCCCTTTGGGCATACTTTTCACAAAAGCAGCTGTTTGATTTCAGTTTCATTAGCGGCACTGCACACTAATGCCACTAACACAACATACATTTTATGCTCTGACTTGGCATCATTAGTGCCACAGTCAGTGGGTCATATCTGACAAGACAAAACTGCTCTGGGAAAAGTGAAACATTACAGAGAACACACAATATATTTCAATAGTATTTGTTGTCGACTAAACAGTTTTTTTTATAGCTCTTATTTTTAATCCACAGTATATGTAACTGAACTGAAAATTCCGCATTGTTTGCCACTTGATAAAGGGCTTTGTCTGAAACAGGTTGTGTATACGACTGAATTACCAATAAAGGGTTTTGCAGCACAGCTGCTTGGAGCTTACTCCTTACTTTGCGATTTGCAAAGTACGCAGCTCAGACAAAAGGGAGCCATTCTTCAAGCCAGGGATGTAGGCTGGGCGGGGGGGATGGTCACGATGATAAATTATAATTCAAACAATTTTTTTTAATATTTATATGTTGGAAACAGACATTTGTGATATCACTTTGCATGAAATTACACAGATAAAGCACTTCAGTTCGCTTCTTAAATTAGTCAAACATCGTTTGCACAAAGGGGCATGGCCAGTTAGAGGGTGTGGCCTAAGGCTCCAACAGCATTCTGTACCTATAAGCTCCTTAGATGTAATTCCAGCACTGCTGCCAAGAATTTGTTTCTTTTTTGCCAGACTTCTACTTATCGAGGAGCAATTTTTACTGAATGTATTACAGACATCTCACCTGAGTTATTCTATGTGCTTTGATGGGAAACTTTTAATTTTTGATTACCAGTCTTTATACCACCATTAAAACATTTTTTGTCACTGGAAAGTCTTTTATGCTAAATCATTTGGATGAACATTTCACTTAGACATTATGATTCTCTGGAATGTAATAAATAGCACAAGGTTCTAAACTTTAAACTACAAAGGACATTGAAAATACAAACTAGTTTGTATATTTTTGGGTTGTTTTTTTTTTTAAAAAATGTGAATTTTTTATTTTCTCCCAACAAATTTCTTTATGAGTTTATATTGTGGCTCTGCGTCTGAAGCTGTATCTGTTTTTTTCTTTAAATCTATATTTTGGATGACAATAGAAATGTCATGCATGAGATCTCTGCAACTACTCACAATGTCTTGGTGTAGGTTAAAAACCTGTATTATCAGATTTCTGTATGGAAATTCCAGCTCTTAATTGTTAGTGACTGTGCAAATTCCTTCTGGTTTTAAAGCAAGCCTGTTACAAAATAGCTATAGAAAGCATTTTCCTTTGTAGCCTGAAAAGGTTTCTTGTCACCCCCTAGCACACTGGGGTAAAGTTTCACTACTATTTTCTCAGCATCATAGACATATAGTGCACCTACAGTATGAGCCATAGTGAAACATAAGCATTTTGTACTTGAAAAAAGTTCAAGGATATTGAGAAAAATATTTCAGCTGAGTAACAGGATAATCATGGCATGTGTTTATTGCTTTGTCTCCTACATTATGTACCCATCCTATTTTGCTCATATTGGCATGTGGTGAAACTCACACTAACCTTGTATGGTATTGATATGAGTCTTAGTGTGAAATTAATTAAACTCAGAAAGACTGCTCTCGGTCTTAGTTAAAGTATAAAAATACTGCCACAAGTGGTCTTACCTAGGCTGTGGATCTAGTGGATAGCTCTTCTGCCCAGTGGTTATTATAGGTCTACCTAGGCCCATCCTGGTTCCAGATTGGCAATGCAGTAACAGGTTAGGACTAGAGATATTTTGTAATATTTAGCACCC